>PPLH03000054.1:0-35064 GCA_003706445.3 Williopsis mrakii
CAGTACCGGTGGTTAGGTAACTAGTGGTGTAGCTACCGGTCCAAGTTGTCGTGGTTGTCACAATACCACCTGAAGATGATGGAACTTCGATGACCTCAGTAGTTGAGGAATCAGTACCGGTGGTTAGGTAACTAGTGGTGTAGCTACCGGTCCAAGTTGTCGTGGTTGTCACAATACCACCTGAAGATGATGGAACTTCGATGACCTCAGTAGTTGAGGAATCAGTACCGGTTGTCAAATAGGAAGTAATGTAGATACCGGTCCAAGTTGTCGTGGTTGTCACAATACCACCTGAAGATGATGGAACTTCGATGACCTCAGTAGTTGAGGAATTAGTACCGGTGGTTAGGTAACTAGTGGTGTAGCTACCAGCCCATGTTGTCGTGGTTGTCACAATACCACCTGAAGATGATGGAACTTCGATGACCTCGGTAGTGGACAAATTAGTACCGGTGGTTAGGTAACTGGTGGTGTAGCTACCAGTCCATGTTGTCGTGGTTGTCACAATACCACCTGAAGATGATGGAACTTCGATGACCTCAGTAGTGGACAAATCAGTACCGGTGGTTAGGTAACTAGTGGTGTAGCTACCGGTCCAAGTTGTCGTGGTTGTCACAATACCACCTGAAGATAATGGAACTTCGATGACCTCGGTAGTGGACAAATCAGTACCGGTTGTCAAATAGGAAGTGGTGTAGCTACCGGTCCATGTTGTCGTGGTTGTCACAATACCACCTGAAGATGATGGAACTTCGATGACCTCAGTAGTTGAGGAATCAGTACCGGTGGTTAGGTAACTAGTGGTGTAGCTACCGGTCCATGTTGTCGTGGTTGTCACAATACCACCTGAGGATGGAACCTCGACCACCTTGGTCACAGAGGAATCAGTACCGGTGGTCAAGTAACTGGTGGTGTACGCGCCGGTCCATGTACTCGTTGTGGTCAATGTGGATGTTGAAAGGGTCCCATTTCCGCTGGACCCACCAGATCCACTAACTAAGCCCCATGTTCTTCTCTGATAGTCGTATGGTGTTGTTCCGTCGTTGCAGGTTACCTGAAGATAGTCTATGATTGGAATGCCATTTGCGGCGCCTAGTAGATAACCATCGAATACGAAGCGACCACCTGCAGGTATCGAACCAAAGTTCACAGTGTATTTTCCATTACTTGAGTTGGTTGAAAGGACATTTAGGTTTTCATAAGATGATGGAAATCCAAATTCGGTGACATTATTCGTGATGAATGTCTCAACTGTGCTCTCATCAATCGTTCCTGGATAGATAGTTGTGGTTAGAGTGAAACTGCCTGATTGGATTCCTGTTCCATTGCACAAGGAGCATGGGGAAATATAGTAAGTATGGCCTTCGCCAGTAGTAAGACTGCTAGCTTTTTGATACTCTTGCCAAGAATCGCAATTAGATATTAAGGGAGGAACATATGCTTTGACACTTCTAGGACCAAGGTCGAAATTGCAAGTCAAACCATCCCAGTTGATAGTGTTCGTGCCGACGATCCAAGGAGCTCCAGTACCGAGACTAGCTTGAGTCCCTCCGCCGTTGAGGTTATTTAGGAATGTGTAGGTACCTGAAAGTGAAGTGTACAGTTGAGGATTCGCAACGATAGTACAAGTAATAGAAGAACCCTGAGCCAAAGCATAGCCTGCTGATGCCACACAGTTTGCAATCAGTGTACCATCGGAAAGTGTAATGTTCCCAACAGTATCTTTCGAAGAGAAAATCCACGGCATATTGATGGAGAATGTGTCACCTTGTTGAGCAGTATCCGTGACGATGCTCCAAGAGAGCGTAGTCTCAAGACCACCTGTTCTAAACACATCTCTGCTTTCATCGATGTAGCAAGAGAGACTAGTGAATACACCTGTGAGCTGGGTCGCCTGCACCCCATTGTGGGTGAGGAAGCTGATACAAAGCAACACCTTCAAGAAATGCATCATAGGTGTCTCCTTAACCAAATATGTTACTTATCCGGAAAGTAAGCCAGTTTTGAAATAAGAGAAATGTATTAGTATGTGGAAACATTTGTCCCTATATATTCCGTGCTCCACAGTTTGTCAAACTTTCATTTTCCTTCTCGAATAGGCATTCAATGCATGGGTCGAAATGTCTCAGACCAATTTCTTCGCGATGTAATTCTTACTTTTCTGTTTATGTTGGCTATGTCTAACCTGGATTTGATCATGGAAATATATGACTTATCTGGTGTATATCCATATACGTGAAGAGCGAGAAAGCAGACCTTTTCAGATTAGGTTTATGCGAGGTGTACTATCTGGAGTGCCGGATGACAATACAATAGTCCTGGAGCGACAGTCAGACCTGGCCATTCTGATAAAGCTGAAACTGAATAAGGACAAATAAAACTCCTCATCACAAAAATGAGCGTTGCACATGTCTTTCATGCACCCCTATGCGAAGTGGGAGGTAAAGACAACTACATGAGTGATGGTCATGTAGGTAGACCTCCCGGGCGTGAAGTAGTTTTTAGTTTGGTGCGCGGGAAAATTCGTGGTCCAACTCCAATAATACGTAAATGAGACTTTCGCGAAGGAAATCTTGCATCCTAAGCAGACAAGGAAGCTATTTGCTCTTATAGCCGACCTATTACATTGACTAGCAGGTTCATGCACAGTTGGTCTAGAAATAGAGATGGGCACGGATAGATCATAGTACCGGCTGAAAATGAAGAAAGTGTTTCCAGACCATCCGGGGACACGATTGGGATTGTTCGCTCAGAAGAAAACGAGGAAGAGGACGGCATGCTGAGCATGCTGAAGCGATCCAGGATTTTGAAGACAGTGATTTTTCCTTCTCTGAAGAGAGTGAGATAACATGAATGACGTTCAAGAACGTGCACAGGATGAGGACAAGCCAGCTGACCATCTCAAAGCGGAACTTGAAGTTGAGGACCTCTTTCATATCGAGACAGCTTGTCTTCGCAAAAGAACACCATCAGAAAAGCTGTTGAAGAATCTCAAAGATCTCACGAGAGTCTGATGCCAAATCCTTCTCCTAAAAAGGACAGAGCCAGAAATACGAAGCGTGATGCTAAACCTTTAACGCGTACGTCCAACTTCGCTGATGTCAAGGATGGTAAGGTGAATAAGCCAAAGAAGAAGAAGAAGAAGTACAAAAAGTAAGACATGAAAAAGTGAATATTTTATGATCAATGCTGCAATCATTTCTGTATTAAACTAGAACTCTATTGTTAGTGATTTATGCTCCATGTTTCTAATTAGGACCGAGGAATCAATGGGAGATGGTAATATATGTGCAAAACATTTGTTGTTCAAGTGATATGTTACATCAGGTACACAAAGGTACTGAAGAACGTGACACTTGTAATGACAGATCTCAGAATACTCCCACTGAGTCCCCTATACATTGATCGACTCGTTAGAAGGAAGGGAATTCGGGATTTTGAAACGCTAATTTTAGACTCGAGATAAGCTATTACTCCGTTATGCGAATAAAGATATCTTGAATAGTATCAACTGGCGGAGTTTAACATGAAAATATTTTGTGGCACGAAAACCTTAGGTAGGTAATTTTATTGTTGTGTAACATAATGGCGATACTATAACAGGTAATGCTTACAAAATTTCCTTGTAAAATGTTTCTTGGGATTCTCATGGGCAGTGTAATATAGATGTGATAAGCAGTAAGTACCAGTCAGCAATGTGTTAAGAAACATAACCAATATAGTATAAACCAACAGGGCGCGATATTTTTGTCTCTTGGGTGACCAGACCTTAAAGATTCAAGCAGTTTCTTAAAGTGACTGAATAATAAAAGGTTCCAGCTGTCGATCACATTATTGAAGTTCTCTTTCGCAGACTAAACTGAAAAAATGGTCACATTGCATTTTCCCTCATTTTCGAAGATGTCTTACTGTCGTCAATTTACATAGAGCTCTTGACTACTTCCGTTTCGGTTTTCCTACTGCTTTAGTTGGTCGAGCATACCTTTACCTGCAGGATGTTGTACCATCTAATGAACCTTTGGCCACCATGTTCTAGAAGCTCTATAAAGCTTTTATGGAACATGCCCTCATAATTCTCACAGGCCTACATCGACCTGCAGGCCCAATGTGGTGCTTCCCAATCTAAATCACACCATGCATAGAATTTTCGCTAACGGAAGGAATCGCGCTGGTCCTAACCAAAAAGAGCAGGTGTTTCCACCCTCTACTTCCTAGAGTTTGTATAGATGGCATTGAGGTTTTGAGTTACTTGAATGGCTCAAACGAAGAAGGTGGTAGTTGAATGAGCAGGCCATAATGCCTATAGAATTGAAGCGCACTTCACCCCCTCTTAAGAAATAGTCATTGTACAGCTATTGAAGGTCTTCCCAGTTGCAGAAAATTCTCAGATGGTGTACCGCTAATTACAAAATCTCGTGGAAATTGCATACCGGTGAGTTTAGGAGGATTTAACGACAAGACGCATAGTTCAGTTCCACTCAAGTGTCACAACCCTATATTCATATGTCAATCATACATCTCATCATCACTTCTATGCTTTACCCCAACAAGCTTCATCTCAGGCTCATCCGCTCTCACCATCAGTATTTCCACAAAATATGACTATACTGTCAGGTGGCGCTGCTGACCTCTAGTGCCCAGAATATCCCTCCTAAACACCAGGCTATTCAAAAATGTAATATATGCGGACGACGTATTGCCCGCGACTTAACCCGAAATACCAGGATGCATAATCGAGGGACAAGCTTCACATATTTCTATCCAAAGGCCTTCCGTAATCATGAGAGTGGCTGTTTCCACAGAAAGCGCGATTTCAAGGAACACTTACTTCATCATCACTTTTCTATGCGTAACAGTAACGTTAAGAGGTTGAAAAGCTTGACCGATAAACTTGAACATGAGGGGACCTGTCCATGTGGGAAGAGAATGAAAGCAAGAGAGTGGCTCATTCGCGTAATTGCAGGAGACTCAAATGCGAGTCTGGAATGCGAAAATCTCAGAAACAAGACAACGGATGATACCGAAGTTAATATGGTTGAGTCTAGAATCTAGTTTTGTCCTGACCCAATACTATTATTGATCAAGGCTTAATCTGTAGTACTGCCTCATGCATATTGGTTTGGATTTAAGACATAAGACCTGTTAAGTTGATACCATCGTTTCACAACCCATGATTCATTATGCACCTCTCCGGGCCCTCTGGAATATCATGTTCTCTATCTTTTGCTTGATATTGCTGGTAATGCTGAACATCAGTTTTATCTTCACGACACAATGTATTAGGGACAGGATGCATGAGTTTAAAGCTCAAGCACTCCTAAGGTAGTGGCAATTCCATATACAGATTCTCAGAATTCACATATAGTGCCTATTCACTGCAATACGTTCTGGAATGTTTTAATAGCAGAGTTCGGTGATAATATGTATCTCTACGTAGACCTAATTCAATACATTAGAGGACGCTGCATTGCTAAGTGCTCTTTGTCTGGAATGTCGAACAGAGACAAATAAAAAAGATGCTATATGATGTGCATTTACTGCATGTAATTACTCCTTGAGATGAGACAGCGGATTATTCGATCATAATCACAGCCTGCAGGACAAATTACGAAGCATTTCTCTGCGCAGATAAGACATTTTTGCGCTATGCACTTCGTGGCGCATGCGCAGGTGATGGCCTCAGAAGCATTCGCTCTCTGTGTATTGCTAGAAATTGCTTCTGTATATACTAAGATGTGGAACAACTTCATTCATCCAGTACAGGTACCATCATGAATATCCTCAGATTGATTTAGGCACCTCATTTGCAGGCTGTCCCTTGGACATATACCAACTAACATATTCGTTTAGCGTCTGATGAGATGGATCAAGTTGCATGTAATGTGAATCAACCATAGGCAGTACTAGGTCTGTGGGGTCCAAATCATCTATGCAGCCAGTAAAGATGAAGCAAGAATATCTTATAGGGGCAAGTTTCTACTCTCCTGATAATTCTTCTGCTGTCTGTTGTTCGGCTCTCTTGTACCCGGTCGTATTCTTGATTCCCGTTCACTCGTTACTTTATTTTTATTGAATATTGGGGTCATATTGCATGCTAAAATTGGCAGAGATCTGAATCTTGAGCTACTTCAGGGTCAGATCCCTTCATTTTGAAAATTCCATATGTCTCTTTCGTGAAAAATAATGGTCAACTACGCCTATACCTTCGAGATTGCGACTCGCAGCGCTGTTGATCAGCACGATGCCTCCACGTTCGACTTTCAAATTTCGGGTGAAGTAAAAAAGACTAGCCTTTAAACTCTTCTTACGCAGTTCATGGTTGATTTTAACGGCTTCGGTAGAACGAAGTCACTGGTCGACGGTAAGCACTGATCAAGGATGTCAAAAACTGTCACTTTGGACAATGAGCTCTCAATCATAGCGGACTTCCACCCCTCAGGTTAATGCTGGAAGTCCTAGTTAGGTAGAATTAGACAGCAGCCATGAGTCGTCCTTGTGACACTACTCAAAGCTGCCATGCGATGGCAACGTCATCCCTAACCGTAAATTGATAGTTAGGTAAGGTTCCTGCAATTAATATAATCACCTGATCGAATATCAAGGTCTAAATATTCAACTAGTTCAGCCACTCTTTACTATCACAAACAACAGAGGATCTTCCTGGAATTTAGGTAGAAATCGGCGTGAAAACGATTAAGGCAACATTTGGCGACCTGCTTACTGGCTTCACTATGTGGTTCTCCTTGAAATGGGCACAGATAAGTTCAATCCGTGATCCGTATCCGCAGAGAGCATCTACGCATATGTTCGTTGAGATTCTCTCTATCCGCAGTAGTTAAGGCTATCCGTACGGATAGGGGTATGATGTCTGAGATTCAATCATGAATCAGCAGAACCAAAACGACAAGATATTGCTTGAAAGATATAGTTGACACTTCACCTGGTCCCCGATGGGCAACCAGGTACTTGTAGCGAGGCCTACAGTCAGATATCCAGTACAGCCTCTTCTACATCCAGGACTGAGGAAAAGATTGCTGGCCAGGAATCCATCCGCAAACAATGGTTTCACGTTACTTCCATAGGAAAGTAGCACAACTCAAGTAAAGAAAGTATATTTGAGGCTACTCTTTTTATGAGACGATTACTATAGCTGCAGGTGAAGTTTCTGATTGATATTGTATTATTTTTGATGATTTTTTGTGCTTTTCACTAAAAGGGAATCTTCAAAATGTTTCGGATGAATGCATGAATGCATAACCACAAGTCCTACTTTGCGTATCTGTAGGGAAACTTTTCAACAGAATAAAAGAGCCAAAGGCCTTCAAGTATGATTTCTGTTATATAATATCTCGAGGGCTGTTGATTGAATAGACTGAGTATAATGTACTGATTTGAGACGTTACGGATTTTATCCAAAATTACCCATAATTCCTTAAATGGGTAGCATTACCGTATTTGGAAATCCAGTACTATATTTACGGATGAGGGATAAGGGTAGGCTCTATCCTTGCCCATCTATAGCCACTTTCCTTCTTTGATAGGTGATTTCACTGAACTCTTATTGGTGTGCAAAAACGTCAAAGTAGAAAGTGACAGGGGCAACAAGTTATGACGGTGGGTACTAACAACGGACTTTGCTACACTAGACGATTTCTCTGTTATCGTGTGACGATAATATGGACTGAAACATTCCAGCCAATCTTGCAAGCTTGAAGAACGCGATTGCCAGTACTTAAAAATATCAAAGTTCGTCATCTGCAATCAATCTTCCTTGAGATACCTTCTAAATTCCTGTACAGCACTGTCTGCCGAAGCCAGCGATGATCCAATATCACTAGTATGTTCTTGCAACATCTCCGTGAACAGATCCACTTCAGCATCTTCTGCTTTATTAATATACCAAAAATCTTTGGTTACTTGTGGCTCTTCACTAAGACAATTGTAGTACCTCACAAGATTGTCTTCAACTCTTTGGACCACTTCTGCCACTGTCAGAAGACCCCCAGTTGCATTGAATGACACGATATTCTGATATTGGATCAAGAACTGAACAGAAAAAAGAAAAATCCAACTGATCTGCAAAATTATAGTATTCCGATACCTTTTCCTTTGCTGCGTTCACCGCGTTTCTTATCGACATCCGTAATATTCGTCCGTTGATTTTTTTCAGATTGTATTTATCCATTACTGTCAGGGCCAGACGGTTACGTCAGCCCGTATCGCGAGCTGGTGCCAACATCATACAGATGCGTCAGCCCATACAATGAGTCAGGTGTCCATAGACACCCATTTCCTAAGGTATATAAGAAACCCTAAATCCCCTGCTTGACAGTAACTATGCTATAATATACAATCAATCAGAAAGATCTAAGGGATTTACTAATCGAACCTTACAATTACCTTCTCATATGCTTTAGCGTCTACCTCAAAAAGGTTTGTCAGAAAATCATCAATATGATAGAACGAAAACAGTGTAAGGTTCGATTAGTAAATTCCTTGGACTTTCTGATTGATTGTATATTATAGCATAGTTACTGCCAACCAGGTTTTTAGTGTTACTTATATACCTTAGGAAATGGGTGTTTATAGACACCTGATTCGTGGTATGGGCTGACGCATCTGTATGATGTTGGCACCAGCTCATAATACCGGCTGACGTAACCGTCTGGCCCTGACACAATTATAACAAGAAGAAATGGACTATATCAGATCTCACACGAAGTCGTGCTTACCTGTGGTCAGAAGAAAAGTAAGAAAAACCGACTTAGAATGCCAACACAAAGATTGAAATCAAAGATAACAATATACTCATTCCATGTGATCTCGAACCAGTACCCTCCTGCGTGCCAATGACAGGTGAGTTAGGGAAAGTTAAAGTGCTCAGTGTGGTTTGGGTTGCGAAACTGGTCAAAGAGCCCTCCACAGTATTCGAAATTTCAGGGGCAGACGTTTCCGTTGAAGGGAAGGACCCATTACTAGAGATAGTTCTGCTCACTCCCGAAGAGACATAGACAACACTTGTGGTTAGCGGCGTTGACAACACGCTGTCAGCCGTAGTAGCAGTGGTTAATGGATAGTTGGTAGTATAAGTTGTCGTAATACCAGCAGATGCAGAGGTGATAGTGGTGATACCAGTGGTGACTGGAATAATAGAACATTTGTTCTCAGGACAATAAGTGATTCTGACCACAGTGGCAGAGCTACCGACCACCGCTACTGTGCTCAAAGGACAGTACGTAGTATAGGGCGTGACAATACCATCATTAGTCTTAGTGACAACAGTAACACCAGTGGTGATCGGCACAACTGAACATCCGTTTTCCAAACGAGATGTAGTAGTCAGAACAACGGTGGACACTCCAGATGGGGAAGATACGGAAGTAGCTCGAACACCAGAAGATCCAGAGGATGATGGAACCTCAGCAACGACGGTTGTGGATGAATCAGTACCGGTGGTCAAGTAACTGGTGGCGTAGATACCGGTCCATCGAACTTGATAAGCCTCCTAAGAGACTCAGAAACGATAACGTAAAACAAAAGCGGTATTTGGATAGCTAAAACAATTGCCACACGAGTACAGACTTGAACTTATTATATCAGATAGTAGTTGGCCATTGCCCACAGCTGTATAGATGATATGAGACTTGAAGGAGTAGTGCTGTCTTATGTTTGCCTTACATTGCATGTAAATGCATCCATCGAGGGGTTCTGAATTGGAAGATTTTTTTGTATTCAACCCAGTCACTTTAGCACTGAGTTCGCATTCGGAAGCTCGAATCCAGGTCTAAGACATTGTATACATTGTATAACGCCCTCTCACATATGATACATATCTGACATATGATCTCACTGCATCGTTTTTGTCTCAAAGGTGGCCCAATTACGGTCACAACTAAGTGTGTCTAGTACTTGCAGCACCTACATACGGCTTCCCAAAGTTTCTGATGCGAAACAAGTGTGCATCAGGCCGGGACAATAATCATTGGACAAGATTGTTCTCGAGCATGATGATGAAGGCGACCATGCAATTCTTTATATACTTGCTGCCCTGTTCATTTCCACTTTGAAGCCCTTCACCAATTTGATTTATATACTCTAAATCATGATACCTAATCCCATCTGGATTCAAAGATTACCAACTTTAGCACCGCTCCCCTGGATTTTGTCAAATGGTCTATCTGAAGTTTCCTCGGCGGAGATTTCTGACTTTGACCCAAAAGGTTTTAAAGATTCACTTGAATTGGACGGGAGGAGAGACATTGATATGAAAAAGGCAGATTATTTCATTGTGAAAGGAAACAGAGAAACTTCAGGAGATCTTCTCAACATGGTACTATCTGTGGTCAACCGACCTTATAGAATGCGACAAGCTTTGATTTCCTTGTGGCTTGTACTCCCTTTAAATTTCAAATGTGACATCATTAATCTCTTGGTACAATGTTGATCTAAATTCAGCAACTGACTGTAGCAATTGTATGGAAATCACAAAAAGGACTTCCATTTTCAGAAATATCTAAGCTGAATTCCTATAAAGGAATATATTGACACATGTCTTGCTTTGTCTCAGTGTTACATATTTCAGTGTCTTATGAATAGTTTACTAGAGATATGAAAAATACTAAACACCAGTCATCTTTTCAGTTTTGTAGATGAACTAGAAGCGATTCAAACAAATATGAACTTCAGGTCTCTATGGTGTGTAACCAGATCATGAGACTCTAGACAGCTAAGATACTTTCCAAAAAACGTCTAAGAACTGGAAAGATTATTGGAAAATTCAAAAAATTATCCTATGGTTCAAGTAAGGTCTCTTTTTCTTTGAAGTGAAGTGAGATTATGAATGCATTGCACTTTGAGCGATCATGAATCATGTCTATGGTTATCCATTTGCACAGAGATAGTGGACTCTTCCTTTTCGGTGTTTTACTGCGCAATTCCTCATGTGTTTCTGAGACTGCGTCATGCAACAAACTACGCGCATCATTCATTAAATGCTATATAGAATGATGAATCTTTAAATTTCCGGTTCTAGAAATCCTGAAAAGTATTAATGAAGCATTTTTCCATCACCTTAGCATGCCTACCTCGAGCCACAGGCATATTGTGAACACCGCCCATTTCATCTTATGAATACAGAGAGCGAGTGGACCCACTCCTGGCCCATGACTATAATGATCAAAGGTTGAGGAGCAGTGTTGTCCAATCCACATGGGGGTTGTAATTTACATCTACAGCGAGCTTGAGAAAACTGTATCACAATTCACGATTCGTCATGCATGCTTTGATGCCCTCTGAAATTTTTTGTGTTTTTTTTATTTTTAGCTTGATGCTGTTGGTGGTGCTAAAGTTGGCTTCTTATTGGGGATATACCAGGAAGCGTGTGTTTACAGCTGGAATGGTTCCTCAGCTAGTCACAACTCCATACATGGAATCTCACAGAGTTCAAAAATAGCGATTATTCACTTCTATCCCTTTTGTTGGTTTTTGACCAGCAGAGGTCGGTGATAACATGTGTCTCTACGTACACCAAATGCATTACTATTATTTCAGATTCAGCAATGCGAAAGCAATTATACTCGGTTGACAAACTGAGGCTAGAAGCAATCCGTATTTGAATATATATTACTTAATCTAAATATTTAAAACCTGGCAAGAGGAATGCAATTGAATGCAATATAAAACAAATACCAGACAGTAGTACTTCTGTGAGTTACTGGAGAAAATTGAACAAATAACTAGTATCTAGCAATTGAAAAGTCTCTAATAATTTGGTAATTGTTTCGGTTTTCTCGGATGCAGTCTTGGATCCAGTTGTGTTCTCGGATTTCGTTCATTTATCATATTATTAGCAAGTATATAGGCCCAGACCACCGATATTTCTGGCACCCCGTCTGGTATTAGCACACATACAGAGTGCCCTGTGAAAGCCTTTTCAACCGACACTACTCTTACAACTTTGATATCCTCTATTTCACGAGTCATTAACACACAGGAAGGTAGCGGTTCGAGATCAGATGGAATTAGCGCCTTGTTGTTTTTGTTGATTTCGATGTTGGGATCAGCATCATAAGCGTAGTGTTTTACTTTTCTTTTGACCACATGCAAACATGATTTCGTGTGAGTTCTGTTGCCTATTTCTTCTAAACATATTTGGGAGATTTATCCAAGAGAATAAAATTTTGTCGTTGATTGCTAATACTTTGATTTTTTATGATTTGACGGAAGTAAAATGGCTTGGTTGCTCACCACCTGACGGGACAGTGCAAGTTAAAATCACTAATACTGAAAAATATATATCTTCATGACCCAGGATCTAAGGTATCACGACAACTTCGTTGGTTATGGAATTTACACTATTTTTCACAAGAATTTCGTCCTAGGTGGTCAGAATCAAAACTGGAATAGTGATTAGAGTATCGATGAGTTGCTGCTGGGTCCGCAAAAGAGATATAAGGAGGCGCCATTGTGTACTGCGTGAAAACGGTGCATGCTAGCAGCTTTATGTTCTCTTGGATGGGCGCATGCTTATAATGTCATGAATGACCACTTGGATGTCTCATGGTTTTCACTTGCAGGATCGTGGGAAAGTGTCCAATCATCCAATCATCCAATCATCCCACCATCCTGCTGGTAGACGGTGTTCTGCAAAACCATAATAAATTCTGGTGTCTATAAGGCCTTGCGATTATCGGTGTCAGCGGCCCTCTTAAATTGGCATCTACTCGCATTCCCCCGTTTGACCAGCGTTCTAATAAACAGGGATATCTTATTTTACTAGTTAATACTACCTGCCCCACTACCCTGACACATCCATAATCACTTTATATGTCAGCAGGAAGGTGGAGCCTGCAACTTAGAGGTGAAGGAACCAGTGTTGTCACATGCATGGTTTTCGTAACGTTTCTGTCAAAGAACACTAAATGAACTTGTTGTGAACCGCACGCGGCACTTCTAACTTGTTAGGGATGGGCACGGATCGGATATGGTTGGCGACCCCCTGGTTTTATCCGTGAGATCTTTTGATTTATATCTCTCTGATAATGATCCAATAGGTCATTATCTGATGCTATCTAATTTAAATACATCTTTCTGGTCGTTTTCTGTTGCATTTTTACCGTATTGCAGTGAAAATGAATCCTTCATTTTATTTTTCAAATGTTTCTCTAAAATTCCTTCTTAAAATTCTTCTCAGGAATTCCCATAAATGTAAATTCGCACTTGGTTCTGTTCGCCCCTTGCTCATTCTTGATGTTGGAATCCCAACTTATGCCGCTTCAGAATCATGACTAATCTTGGGGGTAACTTGTAAACTTCGATCAATGAATCGCGAGACGCGAGACGCGTTCATCTCCTCCATCTAGAAAAATTTCAACCAATTCCTGCTCTCTGTCTCTAGTTAAAGCTGAAAACATACTTCAGACTACTCTTTAAGATCTGTGAACTATAAGCCATGGCAGATTGCATCAGAAAATCCGGTCGAAAGCGGCAGGAATACGATTACAAGAAAATGAACTATGGAACAGACACCGAAACCAGCGGCTCTGATAATGATTATGACACAATTGGAAAGAACTCACGAGCGCGTAAGAGACAGATTATGCAATCTTCTAATGCAGGCCTGATACAGCATGTTGAGCACGTTGACCACATTCATGATGATGAGTACTATAGGGACAATGATAGTACTCAGGATCAGCGGGACAGTGGTAAATACGATTCCTTCGTGAAGCTACCTTATGAGCAATTAGAAGATGATGATAGTGTCATTGAGATTTTTGACACAGAAGCAACACAGGTATCACGAGACAACAATATACCACAAGTCCAGAACGACGTATTATGGTCATATTTGACAGTTAATCCTCTGAACACCACATATGTGCACGACAGCAAGACCAAGACAGATCGAAGAATCTCTTGTACCAGTTTTGGGAAATGCAAGTTTGTAACTTCAGACAGCCAGAGAAAGACATCAACCTCGAATATGGGGAATCACCTGAAAAGGAAGCACGCACTTACAGATGATGACTTGAAACCCACTGCATCCAAAGAAGCAACTTTAAAAAGATTGAAGAAATCCAACATCTTATCATCCTTGAAGTTGTCAAATGAAATGTCAGTGAAATGTAAGTTAGGCGAATCAATTCTTGACTTGTTTGAACGACATCCGATTGCATTTGAATTGATAGAATCTGATGAATTCCAAAAGATATTCAAAGATTTGAAAGTAACTCTTCCATTCAAGAGTCGACGAACTTTGCAGAGAAAATTAATGGAGCGTGGTGCGGGTATCGAAGAAAGAGTAAAAGAGCTGTTGGCTTCGGATGATTGTACTGCTATCTACATCCAGTTAGACCTCTGGCAGAGTCCATCCGACCGGTTTCATTATATTTCTGTTATTGGTTCCTTTGTGGACAAAGAATTTCAGTATCGTGAAGTGATGCTGGGATTCAGCCGCTTCTTGGGAGAGCACACAGGTATAAATATGGCACATGCCCTTTTTGCAGTCCTGAAGGACTATAAGATACACTCCAAACTTGCAGGCGTTACTACTGATGGTGCCACAAACAATTCGGTTATGATGAAGCGACTCGCGCTTCTGTTGGAAGAACACTATTTACCAGTTACCAGATGACACTTTAGAGATGGCTAAGATCTTCAACGAGAACTGTTGGTTCCACTGTCTAGCGCATGTGCTGAATCTTCTATCAATGGAGTTGTTGAGGTCCAATCGTGACTTTACTGAGCCTTTGATGAAGATCAGGAAAGTCACCAGTATTATAAGACTCTCAGAAGTGTATCGATCCAAATTTATCGATATTTGTCTTCGAACTAAGAAGTCTTTTACTAGACCTCCGGGTGAGGTAATCACAAGATGGAACTCAACATTCTTATTACTGGACTGGATTTTGGATTATAAAATAGAACTGACAGAGTTCTTGAATGCCAACTTCAGGGATGCTAGCCTGGATATTCGTCACAAGCTGATCGATTTAGGTTCTTCGCATCCACAGGGTATAGAAATGGCTCGAGATTCTGATCTTTATTTTACAAAGATAGAGTGGGAGATGATTAGTCTGAAGCGAGACATACTGAAGCCATTCATGGTATTTACAGAAGGGTTCAATCAATCTACAAGTACGTCATCTGAAGCACTGATTTGCTATTTCTACCTATATGACTATCTTAAGGACCTTGAACAGTGCTCAACCAAGGAGCTAACAAAATCAACATTTGACAAACATGGCATGTGCGCAAAAAGAACAGAGCTGCCCTTCGGCATAAGAGTTGCAGCAGGAAAGGCTTTCAAGAAGTTGGATGGATATATGAAAAGAATGGACCTTGTGGATATGGTTTACTTATCGAACGTACTGAACCCACGCTACAAGACAATCTATTTGAGGGCAAATATGGAAAGAGCCGATTGTGACAACATCCTACAGATGTGTAAGGACAAAGTCATAAAGATCGATGAAATTCTCATGAAAGACATGGTTAGAGACACTGAACACAACACGGACCAGGATACAGTATCATCCAATAAAATGGCTTCTGCGTTTGAAAAGATAATCAGCAGTTGTTTACCAGAATCGGAAAGATTAACTCGTAATATGGTCAACCAAGAAGCATATGACTCGATATCAGGAGAATGGGAAAGCTATCTGAATACAGATCGATCTGTCAATTCAACGAACGATTTCCTCGGATATTGGAAGAGACAGAGTAAGCTTTACCCAAGGCTTGCTGCTGTGGCGAGAGTAGTGTACGGGTTCTCATCCACAAGTACAAGTTGTGAGCGGAGCTTTTCGTTAGCACGCAACGTGATTGGACACAGAAGACACAGGCTAGCACCATTGACTCTTGAAAGAATGATCTCATCAAATTTTAACTTTAAGGTCATGAAACGATCAGGAATGGATGTTTCTGCTATCATCCCTATTACAACGCATATAACAGAAGAAGATTTGGAAGTATCACAGATTGGTACCGTTGAGAAGTCAGATCTCGACCTTTTCAAGGAATCGGTCATATATTGTGAGCTTAAGGTATAAATTTGTTCTATATATAATGCCAATATTAGGCCAATTAGGCTCCATACACGACGGATATCCGTGACGGATTTCGAATCCAAGGTAAGGTGATCCGTGCCCATCCCTATTCGTTCAGGATCAGTGACTAGCAGTATATCCTAGCTGAGGCTTTAAGAAGGCTTCAGAGTTTGCGGTAATAAATACACGTTCACTTTGAAGCCTTTGCAGTAGTTGCAGCTCTACTTGAACCTCCCAGATAAAGTAAATCCAAAACACCATTGCACGTATCACCAACTGCGTTATAATGTTCTAGATCGTTGATCGGTTTTACAATCTCCAGGATGGGAACGAGCGATTCACGTTTGTGGTTTGAAAGAATTGAAATTCACACAAGAACCGGGGTGGAGATTTATTGACAACATCAAATCGAGATCAGATTCAACGTAGTTACGAAATCTATTTTCCATTCTCTTAAAGTTCTACTCGAATCAAGAACGGCAGACAAAAACTGAACGTGAACCAGGGCGGTCACAAAAAAATAAGAATTGTATACCCTCACATTCCCTATATGCTTCATAGGTTCTAAATTCTTAAAGTTTTAGGAAAATGCAGGAGTACTAGTTCATTTCCAGTGATTTGAAGTGCACATGATAGTAAATGCATGAGCCTCACTAAGCTGCTTCAAAATTTTCTGCCGACAAAGACGCCGTGTTCACTGTTCAACATGGTATGGACTGGGTCCCACTGACCATTCCACCGGGTTATAGCATGTCCAATCAAATGGAAGAAGACTGTCTGAACGCTTCTACTTTCTTTCTTCATGTTGCCACTGGAGGTATTGTCGCACAAGACGCTTCCGCTATTCCAATTTAACACGATTTGAAGACTGGTGACGTCCATGGCGCCGGACTTGTTCAATTTGCTAAAAAACGAACCAAACTACCAAACCTTGAAGGCTAAGAGTATGTAAATGAGCATAAATTGTTATGAATATGTTTTTTGGCGATGTTGTAGAGGCCTTCTTAAGGGCTTCGCGAATTGATAAGAACCCCCATAAGGAATTCATGAGGTGAAGGCGAGGCTGTTATTACCGTATGAGGATCGAAGTCCCCTGTTATGACTGAAAAATTTTTAGATATTCTGGTTGGATTTGGCTGCGTAATGCATATTGCGTAATGACCCTCTTCATAAATAGAAAAGAGCACAAATGACCAGGACCACACCAACAGTAATACCAGCACTGATATAACCAGTTTCAAACAAAGTTAAGCCAGAACTATTTTCGATCACTTTCGCTTTTATCAGAACAATAATACCAGTTGATGATTCTCCGAACGACTGGTTTGTTGAACCATTCCTCCGTACAGCCACTAAAGATCATACGCAGGATACAATAGGAGGGCATCCTCACGAGCTGACGAAAGAAGTTCACCATTCAGCTTGTAAGCTGGCATGATTATTCTCTCCATATGACCTTGATCGAAAAAAGCACAAACAAAAGGAGATATGACGTTCTGGAACTACAAGATACGGTAAACTTCGATATATATAGCCCAAATGTCTGATTTATTATTTCAACTAAGCAAAAGAAAATATGCATTTTTTGATGCATGGAGTCTCAACTTGCTTAATCCAGTCCAGGAATGGGTGGATTTTGGCCCTGAAACGCCCCTGTACTTTTTCGATGCCCGTGCTGAACAGCGTATTTAAAAAATGCGCGAGCCCGGAGTCGAACCGGGGGCTCCAAGATGGCAACTTGGAATTTTACCGCTAAACCACTCGCGCTTTTAATTGCAGTAAAATACTGATTAATTAACAAGACCATACTCAATGTTGTTCCTTCGCTTCGATAACCATCTTTACAGCCTTATTATCCTCAAACTTTATCCTTACAATTTACATAGTATTTGTAATCAGAAGGTGATGTTACATAGACCACCATAAAATGTGCCCTAAACTCTCAGGGTGATATCTCTAGGCTCTGTTTGAACATTCAGAATATCTCATCAGAAGATCGGGGACAGTCATCGTTGTTCTCCGCTCTGGCATTGTCAAGTAAAAAGTGGCATCTGGAGGCCTGGCAGTCAAGCAGCCGATATACGTACACGCAAGATATCCGCGAAAAAAGAGTATCTGAAAGTAACTCGTTGTCCTGATACCCGCTATCCGGGTGTAAGGATGTACTTCTCGGGAATAGGTATTGTGCTTGTGAATAGATCTCTTTGTGGCCCGTGAGACTTGTATATGAAGGGGATCTCGCATTCTTGGTATCAAAATAAGCTAGAAACTACGATCCCTAATAGGGATGTAATCGAATGACAAATATATTCGAGTCGAATAGGCATATGAACCCCCTGATTTATTCGAAAGAAATAATCACGTATAACTCTTGATTCTGTAATGGTATGAATCAAATAATGAGGGGATTAGATCATTCAAAGCGATTTAAGGCATTTCTGTTGTTTTTTAGTACTTTAGACAGAAGATGGGTCTGATTCTTCATAAAATATTTCTCATCGATAGGCGTTCACGAATAACTTCGAATAAACTCAAATATCAGCTTTAGAACACATGTGATGCTATGTATTTACTAAGTTTATGTTCATACATGATTTGGTCATAACAGTAACAGCTCAATTAATTGTTAATTGCTCCAGGCTCCTGAGTATGCTCATTTTTTTGTACAGAAGTGTTTTTGGCGACGGACTCAACCAAGTTTTTCATGGACCTCCCAACGCGTCCTCCAACTTCTTCTGTCTAACTGAAGTTTGGACTTCGGCCCTATTATGGCTTCATCATCCAGAACGCAAGATGAGAACTCAGATCTTTCCAATGTATCCCAAAAGAGGACAGTTGGTCACAATGCCCCTTATCTTAACTACAAAATGATGAATGGAGGCAGTGATACAGAAAGTGAAGGATCTGATATCGACTATCAATATAATACCAGAACGATCAACAAGAGGACTTCTGCAGATCCAGATCTGCCATTTTCAAACCAGTCACCTCCTGACAAGACAATCGCTGCTGTTTATGAGAATAAGATCAACGGAAGAGACCCTAAAGAAAAATCTGATCAGGAAAGCTCAGTTGATGACGTTGATGACACTGATGACTGTGATGAAGACTTGATAAATGGGGCTGTCAAAAATGCTCAAATTCTAACAACAAATGAGCCAGAACATGTTTCACAGAAGCCAGGTGCGTCTGTGCTATGGTCATCCTTTAAAGTGACAGAAATGGTAACGTTTTTCAACTCCAAAGGAGGTGCGAAGAAGAAGAACTATCTCATCAAGTGCGACGTCACCAAGACTTGCCCATTTACTACCACAGAGGCCAAACGGAACACGTCAACTTCAAATCTAAGGAATCATCTTATCAAAAAGCATGGGCTTAAAAAAATGATCTGAAAGAATGCGCCTCTAAAAAGAACGTCCTAGCGAGATTAGCCATGAATTCCATCCAGAAGTCACTTATCAGGAGTATGCAAATTTCAAAGACACAAAGACTTAGTGATGCAATTGTGAGGCTCTTCAAGTTACATCCACTCCCATTTACCTTGGTTGAAAGCCCACATTTTCAAGCCTTATTTCAAATTCTTGACACGAGTCTTCCCATTGCCAACCGTGTAACACTTGCGAACCGAATCTTGGATCAAGGAAATCAAATGCAAGAGAAAATCAAAACGTTGTTATCATCTGATGAGGTCTTGAATATTCACCTATCAACAGATTTATGGCATTCACCAGGTGACAGGAGCCACTACATAGCGGTTATCATAAGCTTTGTTAATCAGAGATTTGAATTTAATGAAATTCTCCTTACATTCGCTAAGGTCAACATCCAGCATACCGGAGCTAATTTGGCAAATGGTGTTTTCTCCTTGCTCGAAGAATATCAAATTCTAAACAAACTGACTGGTGTGACAACAGATGGAGCTGCGAATAACGTATCAATGATGAATGAACTCGAAAGGCTCTACGAAGAATACAAGCTGGACCATGGGAAAGATTCGATCACTGGGTTAGCGCGCCTCTTCACAAGTATCGATTGGGCCCATTGCCTGAGCCATATCATACATTTGCTCGTGACCACAACTTTGCGTTCTTATAGGGAATTTCAAGATGTACTACCCAAGGTGCGTAAGGTGGCATCTATCATTAGGTTATCTGATACTTATCGTGGCAAGTTTGAAGAAATATGTGACCAGTTGAACATGAGATTTTCTAGACCGCCAGGTGAAGTTCAGACAAGGTGGAACAGTTCTTATGAGCTCTTGAATTGGTGTGTAATCTTTAGAGATCCATTGAATATCTTCCTGAGGGACAATTATGTTAATGCCAATGAGAAGATCAAAGAACAGCTTCGCTTCCTTGGATCAACTGCACCATTTGGAGAGGTTTTATCCTCTGATACCGACCTATGTCTATCCAAACTAGAATGGAATCTCGTGATCTTGATGCGTGGTGTTCTCGAAACATTCTACCAATTCACCTGCAGGTTTAACAAATATCAAAGTGTGAGCTCTGATGCTCTTAATGCTCTCTTCTATATCGATGAATTCCTCAAGGATATAAAGGAGTCTGAAACAGAGGAACAAACCAAACTTTTTTATGAAAGACACAAGATCGAGAGCACAATTTCTGTTATACCAGAAGGACTGAGAAAAGCAGTCAATATGGCCTGTGGGAAGTTGCAGAAGTATATCTCTGATGCTGATCGTATGGATGCAATATATTTGAGTAATGTACTTGATCCAAGATACAAAAGAAATATCACTGAATCTAACTTATTGCAAAGAGATGGGAGAAATATCTTACAAATGTGCTTGAGTAAGGTGGTGGAGATGAATAAGATTCTTGAAGAGGTATTCGGTGAAGATTCTGGTATGCACCCAGGAGATCGAGAAATTCGGAAATTTGTTGATAGTGATATTGAAGACGAGTTTGACAACCGTATAATGAATTGTCTTGGATCTCGTGATGAAAGAATGGTGAACTTTCGTGAGAGCCAAGGTTCTATCGTTGCTGAGTGGGAGCTATACATCAACGGAGAAAGGGAGAGATCCTTCCGAGGTTTCAATGTACTACAATACTGGAAGAGAGAGTCTGAGAGACTTCCACAGCTGTACAAGCACCAGTTGTGAACGAAGTTTCAGTCTCGCCCGACATGTTATTGGCCATAGGCGTCATCGCTTGTCTGCCAGGGCACCTGAGAGCCTCATATGCACTCAGTACAATTCCAGAGTTGTGGATCCATTGAGTGATGAAGAACTCATCGAAATCACAACAAACGTAGATGATTCTGATGTTCCACTCTATATCGAAGATGAAGATGGTCAATCAGGTGATACAGTCTTTTCCAAAGCAGTGAATACATTTTGAGATTTGGTAATGCTAGGATTCATATTTCTTATCACTAGGAGGAGGTAGTTTTCATCTAGTTCAATACCTCTCAATTCTCTCTATTCAAAGAGTATACTGCGAAAAAGGTAATTATTCGACGAATTATTCGAACCGGATGTCGAATAAGGGTCATGCTTATTCGATTACATCCCTATACAGGTTAACTCTCAAGTTTCATCCCCAATACCAAAATGGGAAATTAAAATTCTTATGATTGAACCTAAAGGCTTGTACGATAGCTAGAGGTGCGACTGGGTAGACAATATACCCGCGAGTAACTTGTTGTCCTAATACGGGCTATCGAGGTGTAAGGATGTATTTCCCTTTTAGGAATAGTAGTGTGCTTGTTAATGGGTGTATTTGTGGACCGTGAGGCTTGTATACAAAGGGGTCCTTGAATGAGTTAATGGTGCTTAACCACAAGTTGATTACAATGAACATTAAAATTTTGAATGGCGATATTTTTATGGTTTTGTTTATATTCATAAGCTTTCAGAAAATAGGGCATCTTACATTCTTCACATCAAATCTAATTAGAGAATACGATCCGTGACAAGACGAGATCACGGTTTTTTAGGAAAAAACAGGGGCAGCATTCATGTATTTGAAGAAATATTCATAAGGAAGATGTATATCTTGGTCAAGAAGCCCAGAATTTGTCCATTGGATAGCTTCTAGGAGTTTGAAAATTACTGACTAGTCACTCAACATACCCATTTCATTTCAAAAATAACAGTGATGAGAGCATTTGGGGACTCATGGAATGTCTTCTTAAACCCAAGAGGTCACGCGCAACTGAGAAGCACCTCTCTGTGCTCACACTGGTCGATGGGATGGCCAAAACATCTCAGATAATTGTGATAAGATTGGAAAAGTTACAGAGCATTGCTTCCAATAACTCAAGACATCTAACGCTGCATCACCACCAAGAGGTGGCATCTTCATGTGTCTCTCCAATTCTTTTTCTAATCCACCTATTACTTCAACTTCTGTGCTGATCCCGCCTTTCTTTCTCCATGCTGCCTTTGCGCGTTTCTTAACGACCTTAGTGACAACTTCAGCATCTCTTTTCTTTGTACCGATCACCTTATAATACATCTTCAGAATATGTGTTAGAGCATGAATGATATCAGTTGCAACATCAACCCCAAAATGGTCGATTAACAAAGCACAATTTAACCTTGGGTCCAACAACGTTGCAATATAGACGATGTCACTTTTATCAGCAATTTCATAGTATTTCCTTAGTCCTTTCTGTAGACCCAGAACCAAACTTTGCGGAAGAGCACCTCCATTCTTTTTGATATCTTCAACAATCCCCAAGTCGTTGAATAAGTCGTCCTTTGTATCCTGATCTTCACCTAGTAAAGCAGCAAAGAAGTCATCAATCAAGTAATAGGTATTCAAGATGGATTTAGTATTACTCTTATCAGCACCGAACTTATTAGAGATTTCAGTGAAGAAGTTTAATACTGAGGCTGTGACCTTCAGTAGATGGCACTTTGTTGTCAGTACCAGAGCTTAGAAAAGCGATGAATATTTCATAAACGTTAGTTTCTGCTCTTCATATGAGATATTCTGAATGTTCAAACAGAGCCTAGAGATCTCACCCTGAAAGTTCATGGCATATTGCAGCATATTTTCAATGAATTCCAGCGAGTGCGGACATCGAGAACGACCGAACGAAAGTCATTTGGGTGCTCGAACTCCCTCTTCAGAAGCTCTTGAAGCTTCGGTGAGTATTTCAGAATGTTCAAAAGCTTTCTGATTTTTAAGATAGGAGATTGAGAAGATAGGACGGCGTCAGTTTGGTACTGCTGACCAACAATCGTATATGTTCCATCGCCTGCGACATCAACGTTGCGATCTTCAGCGATATCCGCAGGGTTTGTAGTCTCAGAATTGAAACGGTCTTGAGCATCTTACTCATCAACATACTCCCCATCTTTCAGGCTTTCCACAATATCACATTCCCAGAGATTGATACTATGAGCAAAGCAACGCAGTTGACAAGTCTCAGACGAAAACAGCTCACTCAACTGGGATTTGACAGTAGTCTCACGGAACATATGGATCTTTCTTTCCAGTTCTGGTGTGAGAGTATCGTTATTCGAGGTTGAATCTGAGCAGACGGCGATAAGTTTCCTCAAAATGTTATACTGGTTCATCAAATTGTATATCTGATCGGCCAAATTGATTCCACGATGATCTGTGCCACACTCTATGAATCCCCACAACCCTTCAATATACTTAAATTCATTTGTCGAACCATGATAGAAGACGCAAAATATGGAACTCGATTGACAGACGTCCAGATATCAAAGGTCAGACTGATTGAAATGACACCAGCCAAAATAGTTTTCAGCTTGTCTTGTTCCTGTGTATCAATGCGCTGAATCCTGTTTGTTAAAGTCCACCTACTCATTACTTGTATTGATAAGGGTGCTTTTAACATCTTCAACAATCGACGAAGCTCCGCATTCTCAATGACAGTAAAAGCATGTTCGCACTAATGCAAAATTTAAGGAAATGTTGCTCAATCTGGTGTGGCGACGCTCTCAATTGATCTTCAATAGAAGGTCCACCCATCTTCCTTACCTTCATTAGAATCCTCTTAGCTGGATTTTCCAGGTCTTTTTTCAACTGAGCAATACTTTCAGGTGTATTTTCATAGTCGCTGCTAAAAATACCGTATGTGTTAAGGTGTTTCCACAAATTCCCAGGGCCTCCATACTGAGAGGACATATTTTCCGTGTGTTCGCACCCATCCTTTTTGCGGTGGAGCGTGAAATTTTGTAATCTTTTGCCTTTGTGAAAATAATAAATTCCTCTTGTCTTCTTTATATCATAACAGGTCCATAATAGGGTGCTTTTTGCATCTTCTTCAGCAAGGTCTACTTCCACAAGTGATTCACCGTCAGAATCCAGAATCTCCACAACGTCCGCTGCGTTAGATTCTCAGAATCGGCCGCATTGTCGCAATTAGTTGCTGCTAAGTGATCAATCTGGGTTCTTTCAAAGAGACGTGATAGGTGAGGCCAAAGTATTGGCAGGAAGAAATAAAGCATTCACCCCAGGGATTTCAGCATTCGACCCATTTCCTGCTATCAAAGCTGACGAAGGCCGCAGGCGGGATATGATATGGGCGCATGGATTTTCAGACGGAGAACCTGTGACGGGTATATCATGATCGATTAGCTGGTATCCTCCTGGGAAGTAATTGGACTCATGCACGCGCTTCGTGCCACTAGCGTTCTCGGTTTCAGCCAGCGATACAGTCATTCTACTGATCCCTTGACTTGTATAGGAGAATTGTCTTGATTCATGAAAGAGTGGAGTATTTTTCTGCAAAAGAACACGCGTATTGGGAAATAAGACGTTCTGGGAATTGTTATGAGCGCGGCGTATTATATCAGATTTACTATTTAGGAAAGGTTATGTTTCGATGTACCCATTGGGTATACTGTGAGTATAGAGAGGCATCCAAGTAGCAGGTACTACCCGCAAGGATTTTTGGATACCTGTACCGCCTCTACTCGAGCATATAGGCAAATTTACACTTTTCATTAGACCTGCAACGGATGTCCCCAACTGCGACATCCGCAAGGAAGTGCGGATGGGGACCCCTTGACATCCCTAGGCTGCGGATGGATTTAATACTGTCCAAATACGGTAATTATCCTAAAATAGTTAATTATTTTTATTTTTCCGTCTCGTAACGCGACACGCGAAACTCTATTCTAGTACATAATACTATGCACCAGAACCTCAGAAATATCAATTGAACTCATGTGTTGTTCTTTATTTGAATTGTCGGGAACTGAGACTAATCAGACCTCTAGTGAATTAAATCGCAAAAGGCCTCGCCGAACAACCTTTATCCCAGGCCAGTATCTGAGAGCAAATGACGGGTACGATACCAATGAGCCCGTTTCAACTCAGAGTCATGGCATTTCTGCTGATCACTCTTCTGTTCCACCAACCTCTTATGTGTCCAAAGAAGTCGACACTTTTACGCTCCCCAGTTCTATGACTTCCACTGCCGTCACAACTCCCACGATAGCCCCATTGTCATCCACAACAGCTATGACTACTCCAGTCGATCAAACTAGCAACGATTCCACTTCTGCATTTAAACCACTTGCTACACCAACTGAGAAAATTCAAAATGGAGTACTGTGGTCTTTCTATAATAGAGAAGACGTTGAAGGCACCTTCTATTACAATAAGAGAGGAGTTCGTTATCAAGAAGTCCGCATAATCTGCAAGTACTCATATTGTGGTCAAACTTTCTACACTTCCAAGCTTCAGGGTGGTCGCTCAAACATGAAGGCACATCTTGTGGTTCATGGAATCTATTCAGATACTTTCAACCTGGCCGATGAGCAAGCTATAGCATTGTCACTGACACAGACCAAGTCTCAAAACTTGGCTCTTATGAAGTCCAAGAAGATGTCGAAGCCTTTGAATACAATAGATATTAGCGGACAGTTGAAGCAGCAAAAAGAGAAGAGAACTGTACTACAGATTGAAAATGAGTATATGAAGATGTTTCTTAGTGGAAACTTACCTTTTGTGCTGACAGAGAATCCTCATCTACGTAAGATGCTGGAATTATTGAATGCACCAAAGTCATTATTGCTGAAACACAGAGGTACTATTGTATCCGGATTCAAGAGCTGGGCAGAAGAGGTTGAGCAACAGTTACTGAAAGAATTGATTTTTGCTGATGCTATTTCTATCTCTATTGATGCTTGGACGTCAACGTCACAGAGCCAATACCTATCTGTTCTGTGCCACTATGCTTCTCCAGATTTTGAATATAGGGAGTGTATCTTGAAGTTTCTCCCGGTGAACTCTGATCACCGAGGGTCTAGTCTAGAAAGGCAGATCTTTCAGATCCTGAAAGACTTTAACATACACCACAAACTACTCTCCGTTTCTGCTGATTCTGCTTCTAATAATGGGACATTGGCTTCTGAGCTTCAACGTTTAATTTGTAATAGCTACTGCCCCTCACCAGAACTAGATCCAAATCCTCTTGAGGAAACTCAGGTCTCAAAATTGGATTCTTATTTGACGCTGATACAATGTTGCAAAAGTGTATGTGTCATGCTCTTAACATCATTGTATCTGAGATCTTGGACTCTCTGAATGATGTAACAGGTGATATTGATGAAGATTTACAAGAAGATAACATGAACGAGTTCGACAATCCATTGCAGATCGATGCTGAAGGATACTTGGTGAACATAAGAACTCATAGAAGAATTGAAAATACATCATTTGATACACCTATTTCAGCTGTGAGAGTACTATTACGTACAGTGAAGTACAGCCCTAAGCTCAAAGAGCTGTTAGAATCCGAGCTTCCAGATGAGAAGACAGGAAGATCAGTACCCTTGGATTGCCGTACGCGTTGGAACAGCTCCGTGAAAATGATGGACTATGCAATTTCTAGAAGAGATGATATTATGGCCTTCCTGTGGAAAATTAAGAACTCTGAATATTTGTCAGAAATTGATACCTGCAAGAAGTACGGAATTGTGATGTCAGAAATTCAGGCATATCTACCAAAGAGCAGGTGGGAGGAGCTACAGATTCTCAGGAATATTCTTAAGTTCTTCGAAGAACTAACGCTATCCTTTTCATCCCCTTCTTCCAATATCGAGAACGTTATGTTGACGTATTTCACAATGATTGACGTGTTTGAAAGCCTTCTCGACGAAGAAGCTGAAGATCACGCATCAACGATCGAGGAACTTGAACTTCTGGAGTTGAACCATGGGAAACTTCGAGATGCAGTCAAGGCTGCCCTTGAAGCAGGAAAGAGAAAACTTCTGAAGTACTACAACTTTGCAGATGCCAACAATTTGAGCTATGTGGCCTGTCTACTTGATCCCAAGGCGAAGTCTGATGCGTTGAAGGTCAACCTCAGCGCAGACTCCGTGAACTTGATTATCGAACAGACGAAAGAATTACTTGAGACGTACAGTTCTGCCCTTCCATCCTCTGAAGTCGTTGAAATCCCAAGAAGCATTGATGTTCCAAAGACCAAGAAGATGAAGTTATCAGCCAGATTTTTGTCAAAGCAACTGGGTAACACGACCAACGGCTGTGAGAGCATGAAAACGATCTCACGAGAGTTCATGATGTATCTTGCTGAACCAAGGATACCAGCAGACTCAGATGTGGACTTGCTTTCTTTCTGGAAATCAAAGAGAACTACTTATCCTAAGCTCGCTAATGTGGCGAAGATCTTCCTAGCTGTTCCAGCTACAAGTGTCAGTACAGAAAGAAGTTTTAGCATCGCTAGAGGCATTCTGAGCTTGAAAAGGCATTCGCTGGACCCTGAGACATTGGCCAGTTTGATTTTCCTGAAAGTCAACAAAAGAATAGTGTCTGACTTAAAAGGAGACTTCTCGAGTATCAACATATTTGGATAATCATACACATCATGAAATCTCCTCGAAACTTAAATGTATATCATGCTGTGTGACTATCTGCTTTTCAGAAGCAATGTTATGTTAAAATGATTTTTCCGTTCTTCATTTTTAAGTCTTTTTGGCTAATCAATATCACATAGACTCAATAGATAAGAAGCGCACTAAGTGTAACATTGTCAGGGCCAGACGGTTACGTCAGCCCGTATCACGAGCTGGTGCCAACATCATACAGATGCGTCAGCCCATACCATGAGTCAGGTGTCCATAGACACCCATTTCCTAAGGTATATAAGAAACCCTAAAACCCCTGCTTGACAGTAACTATGCTATAATATACAATCAATCAGAAAGGTATAAAGGATTTACTAATCGAACCTTACATATATCTTATTAAATTTATATTTCTGGTGGCCTTACGTAACAGTCTGGATCTGATATGGGTGGATTTATTTTACAAGAGGGGAGAAGATTTGCAAGCGACATTAATTCATAACGGAAGAAAATAGAACTCACATTATTGTTTTCGTCGCAAACTTACTGTTTACAGCAAATGACAAGATGCATTTACTTCAGAGAAGTTAAAAATTCTTAGACAAATGACAAGTTTTCAAGTATTTAAACGCGCTTGAATTCGGCCGATTCAAAAATATTTTTGCCGAAATGCTCTCTTCTTGCTAGTGAGTTTAACAATAATAAAATCGTAAATTATGCGTAAATTAAGATTGGGGCAATGGCGAAAGAGAAAGATCTTTCAATGTCGTGAAATCCACCAGCACGAATAACAGAAATGATTTTTAGCACAAAGCGATTGACTGATCAACCAGTGACTATCGAAGGCAAGTAAATGCCATAATAAAGGGAGAAAGTTTTGACAAAGGAGACGAACTAGAAACGGTACCAACGGGATGAATTAAAAATGGGGCACAGCCCAACGAATTTGAAGCATCTTGTTAAACTTCAAGAACTTAGATGAACAAGAAAGCAAAGAAAAAAACTGCAAAAGAAGAGCCGACAGCCTTTGCACCCGCGCCTTCGAAAGTGGACCCAATCGTGGCAGTTAGGTGAGATGTGGTCTGTTCTGGAATAGTCTTAGTGGTGGAGACAAAGTTGGTTGTCTGTTCTGGAACTTTAGTGGTAGAGATGAGGTTAGTTGTCTGTTCTGGAATTACCTTAGTGGTGGAGATAAGGTTGGTTGTCTGTTCTGGAACTTTAGTGGTAGAGATGAGGTTAGTTGTCTGCTCTGGAATTACCTTAGTGGTGGAGATAAGATTGGTGGCTTGTTGTAGAGTAACCTTGGAGGTGATGATCTCAGTGGTCTCGATGACAGTAGTGAAAGAAGAAGAAGCAGAAGAAATGATGGTGGTTTGAAACTTGGTTTCAGTTTTGGTGGTTTCAGTGGTCAATGGGCAGAAAGTCGTTAAAGAAGTAACCAAGCCGTTTTGGGTCTTAGTAACAACAGTGACGCCAGTGATAAATTCCCCAATAAAACAGTTATTCAGGTCTGGACAAGAGGTGACCGTAACAGTCGTGCTACGCTGCTTCACCTTCGTGGTGCTGGAAGCTAGAGCAGTTGTGGAGCCTGAGCCTAGGGATGACGTAGATACGGAGGAAGATGCCAATCCTGACGAGAAGCTGGAGACAGATGAAGTTGCCAATCCTGATGAGGGGCCGGAGACAGACGAAGATGCCAATCCAGAGGATGAAATAGAGACGGATGAAGATGCAAATCCTGATGAGGAGCCGGAGACAGACGAAGATGCCAATCCAGAGGATGAAATAGAGACGGATGAAGATGCAAATCCTGATGAGGAGCCGGAGACAGACGAAGATGCCAATCCAGAGGATGAAATAGAGACGGATGAAGATGCAAATCCTGATGAGGAGCCGGAGACAGACGAAGATGCCAATCCAGAGGATGAAATAGAGACGGATGAAGATGCAAATCCTGATGAGGAGCCGGAGACAGACGAAGATGCCAATTCAGATGAAGAAGTAGAGACGGATGAAGATGTCAATTCAGATGAAGAAGTAGAGACGGATGAAGAAGTAGAGACGGATGAAGAAGTAGAGAGGGATGAAGAAGTAGAGACGGATGAAGAAGTAGAGACGGATGAAGAAGTCAATTCAGATGAAGAAGTAGAGACGGATGAAGAAGTCAATTCAGATGAAGAAGTAGAGACGGATGAAGAAGTAGAGACGGAGGAAGATGTCAATTCAGATGAAGAAGTAGAGACGGATGAAGAAGTCAATTCAGATGAAGAAGTAGAGACGGATGAAGAAGTCAATTCAGATGAAGAAGTAGAGACGGATGAAGAAGTAGAGACGGATGAAGAAGTCAATTCAGATGAAGAAGTAGAGACGGATGAAGATGTCAATTCAGATGAAGAAGTAGAGACGGATGAAGATGTCAATTCAGATGAAGAAGTAGAGACGGATGAAGAAGTCAATTCAGATGAAGAAGTAGAGACGGATGAAGAAGTCAATTCAGATGAAGAAGTAGAGACGGATGAAGAAGTCAATTCAGATGAAGAAGTAGAGACGGATGAAGAAGTAGAGACGGATGAAGAAGTAGAGACGGATGAAGAAGTCAATTCAGATGAAGAAGTAGAGACGGATGAAGATGTCAATTCAGATGAAGAAGTAGAGACGGATGAAGAAGTAGAGACGGATGAAGAAGTAGAGACGGATGAAGAAGTAGAGACGGATGAAGAAGTCAATTCAGATGAAGAAGTAGAGACGGATGAAGAAGTCAATTCAGATGAAGAAGTAGAGACGGATGAAGAAGTAGAGACGGAGGAAGATGTCAATTCAGATGAAGAAGTAGAGACTGAGGAAGCTGCGGACGAGTCTGAGGAAGGTGAGGTATAATCAACATCACAGTGACCATTATATTCCAACTGGTTTGTGTCACTATAATAGATAGTCATGTGATAATTCGCTTTTAGCTTCAAGCCAGATCCAGTGGCCCCACCTGTAATAATGAAGTTAAGATTGTCAGTTGTATCGATAACGGTACTGTACAGGAAGTCGACTTCTTGTGCCGTCACCGTGATGGTTGCCGAATTGTCAACAATGCCGTTGAGGTATGCCACACCAGAGGTAAAATCGTAAGAAGAGCCACCCGCGGTGCTCTTTATGCGAGCATCAATACTGGTCCATGGACTCAGGACACCGGAGATCGAAAGGTTCCATTGTGGGACCCCATTAACAACGGCACATTCAAAGACTGGAGCCTGTTCAGTGTTGGGGTTGGTGGCCAAAACTGCAGAAAGCAGTGTAAAAGCTGCAAAGCTGGGGAAGAAATTCATTGTGCAATAGAGCGTGGGTAATGCTCTGAAAAAATACAATAACGGCTGAGCCAAGAGGAATTGTGTCCGATTTATATCAAAGATTAGGGTTAAGCGCTGCATAAAAGCCAGCGTAATTGCATGTATTGAACTCGTATACTCGAGTAGCAAGTATATAGAGCAGAGCCTCAGTTCCAAAATTGGCGTTGATACTTCTGAGGCAATCAAGAATGACCTATAGTTTTTGCATCAAGAGCGCAGCAACTATTATGCAACGAAGCGCAGCGTGCAGAAAATAAGAGAACTGAGAGACATAAAATTGCATAGATCCGCCTCGCTTAGAAATTAAACGCCGCAAAAAGCGACAAAATCTGTGGGTGGGTAAATGTATGCCCGTAATCTCAGTTTTCTGCACAAAAAACGCCTTCCAGAATTTGGACACTGAGGCCAGGCCACTCTCGAATATATCTTCTCAAGTTTCAATGTTCAGTAAGTCAAATGTGTAATTCAACATACATATGTGTATCATATTAAGCCTCTATCTCGCAGTGGTATATCTGGGAGTTCACTTTAGCTTATAGAAAAATATTCGTCTTTGGAGGACAATATACCCCCTGAAAAGTTAGTCTATCAGAGGAAAATATTAACAAAACTGAAGAGCTATTGGAGCCAAAGATCTAGTAAATATACGTAGCTTCAGAGAATACCACACGCCGCCAGCATGATTTCACATATGTTACCACCTAAGGCTCCAAACTCTAAATAAACCCATTCGGAGTCTTTTTTTGTCAGAATAGGACATAACATATTACGTAGATAAGGGCACACATACCCAAGCTTGCTGATTCACTAATTTGAACATGCTACATCTTCTCTCCCTTATAGGTTTCATGTCTATAATACGAATCGTTTCCTTTCAATGTTGATTAACGTTTGTGGTTCTAAATTTCTTGGGAAGTGCCGAGGCAGACGGAGTGGTCCGCTAAATTCTTAAAAGAAATAGGTAGTGTACATGCTACATAGCACGGAAGAATATAATAGTTTCTGAGTCCATGCTGTTGACGGTGTTACTAGCATCTATTCCTGGCCATCTTGGCAAGTAGTTTCCCGCCATCCGCTACGTTGTTCTCTTCTTTGCCAAAAGCAAAATGCCTATCCTATAGTTTTTCTCCACAGAACAGGCTGATTCCAGAAGCCGAAAAGATCGAGATTCGGTACTGCAAAGCAGAAACGCCTCATGCAAGTTTTGTTCTTGGAGAAAAACTGCTTACGCAAGCACATAAAGCGTATAGCAGTTCGTAATTTGCAACAATAGACAACGAAGATATCTAGTGTAAAAGTGAGGGATTCTTTCCAAGAGATATGTCACGAGTGATAATTGATTGTGGAAGAACTATTATTGCATAACTGAAAGATAAATCGAAAAAGAGGGTTTATAAGCGTAGTCATCTGTGAAAGTATACTATGTTAGAGGACGCAGAAAGGACAAAGTCAAAAGAGCAACTGAAGGGCGTGGGGCGTACGGTCTCGCAATTACACTAGAAGGTAGATTGGAAGATTAGATACCACACCAAACTTTCAGATGCTAAAGATATCGGAGGTATTGACATATGTAAATTCTTCGACCTTCAAATATCATCGTAACATCGGTACATCATTAATTGGACTATCATCTTTTCCCTGGATTGATTATATGCTGCTTTCTGCAGCCACTTTCAAGTTTCTTATCGCTAACTCCATATAATTTAAAGATACATCTGACCAGATCTGGGAGTACTTTTGATATTTTTAGAGTACTGTGACCATCATTAAATCATTGCACAAATCAACTCCGTTTACCAAAACAAGACCAAAAAGCTAGTTAAGTCCGTAGCTTAACAGTAAAAGATGCACAATTTTTCTTTCTTTTGAGATTAGGTTCTTCAGAATAAGGTTTCAGAGCGGGGTAATGAGATCTTGAGCTCTGAGAAAAATTTTCTTCGTCATGTGACTATTTTTAGATTAGATAATTGGGGGGGGATGTCATTCCAGTAAGTGACTCAAAAAAAGTATGCTGGATCAGAGGCCAAATAGGACGAGACCAGATTTCCATCTGAATGAAGACACCTTCAAAGTGGGGTGAGCAGCCGTTCGGACTTTCGAGAGCGGCGAGCCTGCCTAGGATGCTGTAAAACATAGCATCAATTATCATGCCCGCATGCCCGATCCCAAAGCGAACACTAATGTCTCGAAATACAGAAAACTATTTCCAATTACAGCTTATAGGATGATGGTTGAGATAATCATTTACCAAATAAGGCACAAGGATAAAATAAGAATGCTGTATTCCATTTTAACAGGTTTTGACGGAGATCAAAACGAAGATATGTAACTATATTTAACTTGTGGTGGAGTGTCATGTCTAATATTTTAATGTTTCTTTAACGCAACGGCATGTTTTGGATGCGGGAGTGACTGTTGAAATAAAGAGACCACAAGAAAGCTCTCAGATGATCTTTTTGATTGATGGAGATTTTGTAATGATAGCTATGACTGAAGTGTTAAGAAGAGCTCCTGCGTTAGCTGGGTTTCTTTTGCATCAAACTCAACTCGCTATAATTTCAGCCTCATGTGATCCGCCTGTGTTGAGAGCTAATGTATCCTGGTATCTTCTAGAAAAAAGAATGGTTTACAGTTTGCTAAAAGTGATCCAGAGGGCATTGTGCTGTGGTGTATAAGGATAGTAGTTTTCTGCTGTTCTGTCATTCAACACACATGGTGATTTATGGAAAAAACTGCAATGAACGTACATGTATTCAACAATCGAATAACACAAACGAGATATTTATGATCAGTATATGGTGCTGCATAGATTGGATCGGGTAAGACACGATAGAATCCGAGTAAAATAAAAAGACAATAAGTGAGCCTTTCACAGATTTACAACAATTCAGTGAGTTACGAACCATTTCACGTAGCGAAAGTCAACCAGACCAATTTCAAATAGTATGGACTTTTAGCTCCGAGAAATTATTCTCCTTTTGAGTCTTACTGAGTTCGCCATGATCGATAGATAAAGCAGTTAACAGCTACTCAGTAGGAAGCTAGAATATACCAAATCATGAGTCATTAGATAAATCTAGCTTAAGCAGATTCTGCGATCAGGAAAGTTGAAGAGCATCATATCTGTCATGTTATAGTTGAAAATAAGTGATAGTATCAAATGCAACACACACCTATATAACTGCTTTCTCAAAATGTTGATACGACTCAAGGTAGGGGGTAGGGTCCATGTAGTATGTACCTCGAATTTCAATCAATAACAAGATCTCCCGAAGGTACGATGGGTTATTGGCCAGCAGTTTAGAGTTCGTCCAAGTGAAGTCCCTACAGAATGCTTCCCAATGACCATCGAAGAAATCCATACGAATGCGAAAAAAATACTAAGGGAATAAGTCAGAACAAAAACCTGAATAATCTTCTTGATGAGCTCTCCTGATATGCTTCTATGAATGACCATAAATATGTCTAAACCCTGCGATGGAGACATTGCACTATTGTCCACAATATATTATATTCGATAATCGGTTTCCAATTGCTGATTATCTAATACCTTGAAGCATGACGGGATTCACATGAAATATTATTCCTGAATCATTTTCATAACTTCATCCTTCGCCATAAACCGCAATTTGGCGAGAAAACTCTCATCAACCACTCCATACCTTTAATTCCAAGCGCGATAGAAAATTCCTACATACATTCAAACAAATATATTTTTTATATTTCCTTCTCTGTCAGGGCCAGACGGTTACGTCAGCCCGTATCACGAGCTGGTGCCAACATCATACAGATGCGTCAGCCCATACCATGAGTCAGGTGTCCATAGACACCCATTTCCTAAGGTATATAAGAA
>PPLH03000055.1:0-31794 GCA_003706445.3 Williopsis mrakii
TTATAACAACAGAGGGAGACCATTCCGAGTCAGATCTTCCCGATGGAGGGACTGAAATTGATGAAGATTCACTATCCTCACTGTAAAAATCTTCTGGAATCTCAACATTAATCTTATCTTGCTGCAGATCCTCAGGTTCATACTCAGGTTCATACTCAGACAATTCCGAACCATCTTCGGAAATAGGTGGTGTTGGGATGTCCTTCGACACATTTCGAGATCTTAACAGATCATCAGCGCCGACCACAGGAACACCAGAAACACCACCAGCGATAGCGCCCGATGCAAAATCCTTTTCAATAACGGGATCAATGGGAGTCCCTTCCTCAAATGGAAACCTCTTTTCATCAAAACGAACCTGATTTGAAACAATAACATGCTGAGTACGCGGATCAAACAATCGGTAGGCCTTATGATCTTTATCATAGCCGACGAACACACACAAAGAAGACACATCAGACAATTTCCCGTCTCTTAAAACAGAAGGAATCAACGGAAATGCTGCACAACCGAAGGTACGAAGATGCATAGAACCCGGTTCCTCGCCATACCAACGAACAAATGGAATCTCAAAACGAATGGACTGAGATGGGAGACGATTAATCAAATAAGCAGCCGTAGACACTGCTTCTGACCACAACTGGACTGGAACTCTCCCTCCGATCAATAGACACCGAGTCCTTTCTTGAATGGTTCGGTGGAAACGCTCCACAACACCATTTTGAAAACTGTTATGGGCAACAGTCAGTTGATGGGCAATCCCAGTCTCAGCACAAAACTCATGAAACAAATTATTGACGAACTCTCCACCATTATCAGTACGAATGGCTCCCACTTTGTATCCTTTCCCAATAAAGAACCGTTCCTGACTCTTGACAAACTCTATGATGGCCTCGGTAGCATCAGACTTGTTTTGCAACGGTCTCACAAATACCATCTTACTCCAGTCATCCACAATAGTCAAAAAATACTTGTTCGAGTTGAACTCGCCATAACGGAAAGGGCCACAGAGGTCAACGTGTAACAACATCAAAGGCTGAGTGGCATGATGAAGAGCCTGCTTGGGGATCACCTTAGAACCCTTCGCCCTAGCACAAGTCTCACACAACGTAGGAGACACCTTAGACACCCTAACATTCAAGCCATAAACGCTATTGACAGCTCGAAAGACACCCAAACTAGGATGACCAAACCGTGCATGCCACAACTCAGCGTCAGCCGGTCCAGTACTCACAGTAGAAGACTGAGACATCATAGCAAAAGGCTTAATGACAGATACATGCGCCTTAAATAGCATAGTCTCATCCAGAGTGCCAACAACAGAGCCATCTAATTTCAAACGAGATCCTTTCATTTCAAAAGACGCACCAGCACCCAATGCACGAGGGATACTGATCAAATTGGTTACAGCAGCAGGAACATACAAACAATCCAGTAACTTAAGCTCGTAACCATTCAACTTGACAATCACAGTTCCTTGTCCTTCAACGGCGATGTCACCGCCCAAACTGTTGAAGGACGTCATATGGTGATGAAAGTTCCATGAGACATTTATGGAATAGTCCGAAACGAAGCAGATCACAAATGAGATGTTAAAGGATGGATATATATAAAGGCCTCCCTATGTCCTTGATGAGGTTGTAATTAGTTTAGTAATACAAGCAAGAAAGTATGGACTATACCTCCTTAGTGACGCAGAAGACTATAGGTCTTCAACATTATGAACTCAAATTGGATCCTTGGCTAACAACTATAGATGATTTCTTAGAACATAATAATATAAGCAAAAGGTCCTAGAACGCTCCAGTTGTTTAATTTGATGTAACTGAAATATAATCTTTTTTCTACTCTATACCAGGATGGCCTAACTGGGGCTAAGTGAAGCTGCCAATGTCGATATATGGCCACCATATAGCAAGTACATGAAGGGTTCTCGGTACTCTCTTTTGAGAGCCCAGTTATCATTCATGTTTATAATTAACAAACCTTGGCGTCATTTCTTGAGATATAATTTGAAAGAGTTTAACGATGTTTCGATAGATGGAATATCACAATAATAAGACAAATCTGAATGTCTGAATTCTTCACAAGGTACGTCGAGGAAAGACTTTAAAGCTCTTATCAATCAATCAAATGGGCTAATATATTACAGATGACTGAGAAACGTCTCAGGCCCCACGACTTGCGACGGTTCGAAAGTCTTCGCGAATCGATGGTAAAAGAATTATGCCAACAGACCAATTGCCGGATTTCCTATTGCTGACTGGCGAAGATTTATTTAATGGAGAGCTAGGACGTCATGGACAGTCTGACCTCGAAGGGCAAGCTAAGTGAGCTATCCAGCGACTGGAATAGCCCTCACATCTGAACTTCTTGTAACCAAGCCATTACGGTGGTTTCCGCTCTATCTTATGTAAGAGCTGACTCGATGCGAGGTGAACAACTGATTATGTAATGATGACCTAAGACCGTCCTCGGTGGTCATTTCCCAGCCGGATTCGGCGACACTTCGCTGTTGCTTCTCACTCATACATAATAAACATGGAATCTAATTAACTCGACTATTATAATGGAATAATACCTAAAGGCTGAAACTCGGCGAGAGCTAAGACACTGAATGATTAGAGGTAAATGAAATATCAAAGTAGGGATCAATTTATTCATTTCAAGGTGCAGAGTACAAACTGTCTAACTAGAACTAAATCCTTGCTTCCCTTCCCAGTTCCCATACTTTGCTCCGAAGAGGAAAGGAAAATGACAGGAACAAATGGAAAGTTTCGACTGTACAAAGTCCCTATAAGCAGTTAGAGCCCTGACTTTACTTACTGTCACTCGAAATAACTTGGTCAACTTACATCACTTCGAGACCTATTTGTGAGAACATTTCTTTAGGAATATTGCTCTCCAGATTGTATGACATACTCGTGATATAGTGCATGAGAGAAGCCGTAACATTCATTGATGATAATCCTACAAATCGGAGCACCCACTATCCCATCAGCTTTCTGGCCATGCAGAAGCTTCTGATAATCTCCGAGTGATCTAACTCGGACACCATTCCAATCTGCCGCTCTTACAGGATGACCAGCAGTTAGCTTTATATTATCCTATGAAAATTATCTAGAGAATCTTTTGCTTGACAAAGAAAGATCTGAGGTGCTTCAATTGCCAGAAGCAAGTCGCCCCTAGCGCAACAAGTTGAATGATCGACCAACGAACAACACGAGAGTTAGTAGCCTCACTCATGTCTCTGAACACAGATTCTCTTTCTCTGGTCAATTGCTGTTCTCTTCTGATTTCTGAAATCTTGTTATTGAGTTGCTTTACCCTGTCAGTCAACGACTGAACCTTTCCTTTCTGCTTTGAGTCGAGCTTTTCATCATCACCGAGTTCGAACTCGACATCAATTTTAGTCTTGATCTTTGCCAACCATCCCTGTGACTGTGGTTGGAAGCAGATTCTGTGATCACCACTATCTAGAGCGGAGAAAGTGAACTCACCATTTGGAGAACCCTTCTGGTGAACAACTCTATGATTATCATCAAAGACCTCCTATGGACAATCTGTTAGTAAATGATCGTAATGGAATTTTCTTGAGAACAACTCACCTCAACATCGATAATAACACCCAATTGCTTCTGAGTGGCTCTCTGGAACGACTCACTATTCTGGTCAAACACCTCAACGTCATATTTACCAACGAGCAAGGTACCTTGTGAGAGCTCCTTGTAGAAACACTTTCTCTCACCACCTGTCAGATAGAAATGAAAAGAGTTCACAAAGGAGAACAGTACCACTAGACTAAGAAGTGTAAATTGTCTCATAGCGTACGGTAAGCACCAGCCAGATTTCCCTTTGTTGTTGTTGGCAGATCTAGTTAGCGTGTCAGCTTTTTTTTTCTCTTGACACGTCGGACGCGACAGAAAACGTTATGCGCCACAGAGAGCGCGAGCCCAGCTTTTTAGAATGGAGTCTGGTAGAAGAAACAGCAAAGAAACAAACTCTGATGGGGACAACTGCAGAGAACAGAATGAACCTATCACTGCTTGATCCATTCGCAGCTTTGCGAGAGTACCCAGAGAGTCTCACGCATACCCTGTCATTTGGGCACTCTGTTTTCGTGAGGTACAACTCCCAAGGTGATTACCTGGCATCTGGTCTTGCGAACGGTACCATCTTGATCATTGACAATGACACCAAAACAGTGATAAGAAGACTCACGGGACACGTGAGGCCCATACAGTCAATATGTTGGTCGGAATGTGGAAGCTATCTGCTTTCGACATCTCGAGATTGGAAGTGCCTGGTATGGGATTTGAGAAGTTGCACAGTAATAAGAAGATTTAACTTCAATGGGCCTATATGGAACTGCGAATTCAATCCGATTAACTCAAGAGAGTTTATTGCCTCACTCTATGATGACTTCCCAAAGTTTGTCGACGCCAGTGATAGTATAAGGGATCTTCAAGATACTAAGGTCCTAGTGTCAGCATTCCATCCAAAAGGTGACTACATCTTTACGGGGACAAATAAAGGCTTCATGAGTATCATTTCAAGAGATACTCTAGATGTGATTTTCTGCCAGAAGATTACAAATTCTAGCATAAAGAATATTATAATTTCCTCCGATGGAAAGAAGATGGCGATCAATTCCTCGGATCGTATCATACGGCAACTATCGCTCCCAGACTTCAACACTAATCCTGACTTGTGGGACTTTGAAGTCGAACACAAATATCAAGATCTGGTTAACAGATTACAGTGGAACTCTATTATGTTCAACTCAAACTCTGAGTACTTGATTGCATCTGCATTCGGCTCCGCGCATGACATATACGTCTGGGAAACCTCAATGGGGTCCTTGATCAAGATTTTGGAGGGCCCAAAAGAAGAACTGGTTGATATTGACTGGAATTACAAGAAATGTATCATCTGCTCTACAGGATTGGATAGTGGTGTCATTTATATGTGGAGTTTAGTGGTGCCTCAAAAATGGAGTGCCCTTGCACCAGATTTCGTTGAAATTGAAGAAAACATCGACTATCAAGAGAAAGAAGATGAGTTTGACATTGTTCCAGAAGACGAACTTAATCAGAAACAGTTGGACGAGGAAGATGAGTATATTGATATCTTGACACCTGAGGGGACTGATGCAAGAGGAAATAAATTAGAGAGAAGCTTCATCATCCCAATTGAGTATGATGTGCTTGATGATGGCCTTGCAGAAGACTAGAATAAGCCCACAATTTATCCCTTGTTTATTGCAAATATTTATCAAGGAAAGGTTGGATAGGTACAAGATCATCGAGAAGATCGCACTCTACCTTACCAGCAGACAATATAATGAGTCTCAAAAAGTTAAATCAATGAGCGATGTGAGCTAATGTAATAATGCGTCTTAATTGGATGTTGCTTATACCATGTTCTAGAAAAGAGAAGTATTTTGAACGTTTTTCTTCAGGCGGGCTAGAGACTCTATCAGGTCAATACAGACCCAAAAGAATTCGAACATTCATAATTCAAGAGAAATGTCATATATACTTATAGCTTCATATACACATATTGACTATTTATCGCAGTATCATAAAATATAGCTTCTTTGAGTTCTGTCCTCTATGCAGAGAATCGGCCTTTAACAACTATATCGGGATGATTTTTGTAACATGTATACTTTGTTAACCTGATCATGATGAAGATTATACATTTCCGTTTCATGTGATCTTGAAGCCGTTTTTCATTATTTTAATTCATTCGGAAATTAAAATTCAATGTCAATTTCACTTCCAAAATTTGATAGGAGGATAATATTGAATAAATTCAAATACTTATTTATTTAAGTTGACTGTTGTGTAAGACCTTGAAAGTCCAGAGGCCAGAAAAAAGGTAATATCATCCAAGTTATTTTAAGTATTAACTGTAGTTGGGTACCTGGGCATGCTATTTCATTTTGTGAGATTGGATACCACCGAGATCCACTATATCCAAGTGAAGAAATTAGAATTTCTAGAGCCTCGCCGCGGTTACAACTTAACTACTACCAACATCAGAAGGATTGAGAACTAATTCTACTAATGCAACAAGTGATTCCATCTTTTCCAATGGAGGAAAATTTTAGACTTTACATCATCTGCATAATGAGTCTGTGGAAATTTTGGATACGTCTTCACAAGATGTAAAATGACAAAAAATGTAGTGACGACTCCTAGATCAGGTTAGATTAGGTTACAGGGGGAAGACACAAATGTGCTTCTTCCATTTGATTGAAGCAAAGACGCCGGAAAAGTGAACAACTTCCAGGAGTGACATAGAATACTTGGATCGCGTTGATATATATGACTCATGAGACATTAAAGAATTTTAGAATGACGGGGAAGCGTTTCTTATAAGTCAAAAGTGCCAACCAAGCCTAACAAAAAGCTGAAACGCAAGCCGCACTTCTTTCCACAGTGTTTTGGAGACAATACATGGTGACTAAGGTATGGTGATAGACAGAGAAAGAGAGTAGGCAATAGAAGTCCAGAGAAAGCTGTCTATCGAGAACATGATGCTGATCTCTATTTAACAGTAGTAGTGACAGCTAATGCTCTGGATTTTTTTTCCCACCATGTGCCAATTAAAAGTGGTTGAAACAATAAGGGACGCCAGGTTGATTAGCAGCTGCCAATGTCAAAATTCTGTAATGCCAAAGTAAAATTCGAACACGAATATTCACTATAGATCAGAGAGTCTCTCCTGTGAGTTTTCAGCGAAAGTAAAGAAAAAAATAATTGCATTGCGCTGACCTCTGGTCAATGATCCAAGAGTCAATAGCATCTTTCTCAACTCTCAAGTTTACATAAAAGAGTAAGCGGAAGGATTGGTACCGACAAATCAAAAAGCATCTCATTTCTTACCTGAATAAGTGCAGCATAGAGTTAGAAGGATTAAAAATCATCACGCGATTTGCGGCATTGAGTTGGATTGAGACATTTATGGGTATTTTATATCTATTGCATAACCTTCTTTAATTCAAGGATTATTATGGAAAGTTAATTGATATTTTGAGTTATCCGCTCAATTTTGTGGTCAATGGATGCCGGTTTAAAGACGAACCACTTACTGAAGCTTACGAGCAGGCTCAATTCTGAGCCGTGCACGAATTCGCTTCAGTATTAGGCCTCACCTTTCAGAGGCGCATTCAATTTAGTGCAGATGTTGAGTAAGCGTTATCAAACAAGGGCGTTGGATCTTTGCTCGATCGCAAACCTGTTTTTCCCCCAAGCATATGAACTAGTGTCCAATTCTCTGTAGTTTTAACAAAGGGCGCAAATCATATAGATATGTACAAATGCGAACTTCAGTTTGACTCAAGAGAGGCACTCAAAGCCAACAGTTCACTCATATCTTTGAAGTTTGTCTCTTTGACTGACCACTCACGCAACGACAATAGCGTTCGACAAAGCCCCAGTTATCTCAAGAACGGTCAGGGAGAACCTTTTTGCAACAGGCCAGTAATTCTTTTTCAAAACACCCCCATATAGGAACAGGCTGCATGCTCACACAGCACATAGCATTCGTTCGAAGAAACACAAATTAGATCTAGTTCACTTCGATGAATGGTAACTGCATTTCCATTCCCCCAGAACGCGAGCCTTGTCATGGCATCAAGTCTCATCAAAATCATTTCGATTCTAAAATGATATCATGAAATGTTGAGAAGCAAAGTATTATGAAATGACTGGCGTCGATCAGCTCATCAGATAGCATGGTGTAGGGACAAGACATTTTCAATGAGTCGCCCAATTGCATTCACACCTTAGAGGGAGTCCGCCATTCGAATAGACCTGTAGATGTCTCATATGACTGTTAAGCATATTCCACGGAGTCCTTAATGACTATATCCCCAGGGCTCACACCTAACGCCCCCATACACTTTCATTCTAATAAGAAAAACGGTTGAGGATTTATCAAACAGGCGCGATGAGAGAAAACCACAATCCTCCCAATGTCCCAATTAAAGATTGATGATGCCAGAATTCCATTGAACTTTGTAGAGAAAAGGATGAAGAGGAAGCAAGAAAAAATAGAGTGGCAACCCCTATTTCTTAACGTCCCCCTCGACTACTTGTGTAAAAGTTCGATATGCCCCACCCGATCTTTGGTTATATCTCCAAGGATCATGGATGAAGTGTGTTATTATTGTTTCTCGAAGGCAGAACCATGGATCAAAGAATGATAATTTCACTACAGTTAGACAGAGTAGAACTGCAGAAAGGAGAAAGATGGCCTCCTCAACAGTCCAGATCTCCAGAAGAAGAGGTGACAATGTGGCGTACACTTACCTAATTGGGAGGACGTTGAGATCATCTGCCGTAACGATCTTAGTCGTGAGCTATATAGGTTCTGAATAGTTTGCTCTTATTACAGTGCAGGGATCACCAACACTCAGAAACCTAGTCTATCACATCCACAGAGCGCAAGACCAGCGTGCTCTATGTCGCCTGTGTATCAGGTATTTGTACACTATGATTTATGGCAGCTCCATGAAACTCAGAGTACGTGACTGCCCAATGAAAACATTTTACCTGTATCTCTGCTAAATCTGCAAGAATAACAGCTTCGGGAAGAGGCTTCAAAGGTGCCTGAATTTGAACTCTTAGTATGGCTGTTAACTTCCACCTATGTTTAGCTGTTGATTTAAACCTGATTTGAGCTTTCCTTACTGGATGCTCTCTTTTAACGATTCTATTTTAGATCAGTCAACATATTAGATCCATTAGATTAGCATATCTACACTATTGCTTGTTCCTTAAGCGGAGAACGATTAACCAATGTTGTGTTCTTTTAAAATGGTGGTATCAATATTAATGGTCACCAGTTCTCATGCTCCGACAGGGTTGCTACAAGAACAGTCTATCACACCTTATCGGATTCATCTACTGCATCCCTAAGCATTCAGAGAGTAAGCAGCAATAGCAGTGAACCATCAAATTCATAATAATGCCGTGCTAGAAGGCGATATCGTTTCTAGTTAAGCCTGAATGTTTCCATTTCTGATACTATCCGATTGGAGTGAAACGCCTCATTTCTTGAAGATCAAAGCAATTATAAGATCCCTCTAAAGATCTACCTGATTCATTCAATTCTCTAAACTTCAGTGTCAGCTGCAATTCCCGTATTTGATCAGAGATGTTCCATACGAACAGGAACAAGTCGGGACTGGTGATTCATACATGTTATTGGAGACTGCTATTGGTATAGGAGGAGAGATCGTATAGGCTTTTTACAAAAGCTTCAGAGAAGAGATATGTATAATTTGGCATTTATGAGACGGATGTAGATATCCAGTGAATACGCTGCGCCAATATAGAGTAGTGTGGTCTTTCGTCGTCCCATGTGACCTGTACGCCTCTTCCAATGGGGAATTTCGATAGAGCAAATCTTTAACTCAGGCATAGTCGAAAAACTACAGAAGGCACACAGAATAAACAAACAGTCACTATCGAGCCTGCTTATCAACTTTTGACCTTATATAACAAAGTGTGTGTTGCTGAGACTCGAGAGCCTTGGGTCCGGGCCTACGATATTGGTTCGCGCGCTTCAAGCTCATATTAAAGTTGGCCTTGGCCGCCCTTTTGAAACATTTGTCTAGACCATCTTGGGACAAAACTGAATTGTTATGAACACATAGGGGCCTCCTCTCTGTTGATATTTCCATGGTAACAGACACCATACATGAAAACGTAAATGGACTTTGGACAAATGGCCAATGATCTAATTTACACAGGGGGGGCGCACACCGTATTTAAACTAATCCAATTCCCACTTCAAACGCCACCACCTCAAGCTGGAGCCATATCACTGCACCAGCAACACAGCGCCTAAAGATGGTAAGTGACTCAGTCTCATCTCGATCTTTGCTTCTGTGTGGGTCATCGGCTCGTATAGCACATCCGCTACTTGAGAGATTTGGAGGGGGGGTGCTTAGCAGGCACCACCACCTGTCTACAGGGAGAATAATCTCCTTTGAACTATGACTAACTAGGAACAGAATGAGAAGCCGAGACACAACCAGAATCCTTCAATCAATTCCCTCACTTCAATTGGTTCTGTTGTTGAACCCCTTACACCGCCAGATTTCGATGAGCACCTTGTTCCACCACAGAGCCACATGTCGAACTCCAGTAGCAACAGTGCAGTATCTAATGGATCAACACCACTGTCTGGACTGAACTCCAACCTAGGTGGTAACACATTCAGATCGAGATTACGCTCGCTTCCACTAGTGGATGAGCTAGACTACAAGTTTAACCAAATCAACATCAACAACCTACAGAATCTCTCGCAATCTCCGTCAGCGAACTATTACGCCCCGTCTCCAAGCATCATGGGTTCGAACTCATCAGGATCTTGTAACTCAATTCCACAGATACCTTTGCAACAGCTTCAACTGCTATCAAATCAAAACCAGTCCATTGGGGACCAGTCCCAAAATTTTCAGTCCCATCAGTCATCTTTGATACCGGCCACAATAAGCGCTCCGAAATTGAGCTCCAGTGTGTTGGTTCCGACTAATTCTAGGAGAGGCTCAAATCAGACATTTGGGAATCACACTCCACAGCATCATCATAGCTCATCATTACCTACGAACAGAGCCAAAAGTGTCGATGGGGACGCTACCTCAAACTACAGAAATTATGACGAGCTCAACTTGATCCCAACTCAAAACTTGGACATGCTGAAGTTGGCAGTGGATCAATACGGTTGTCGTTTTTTACAGAAGAAGTTAGACTCGGACAAGGGCATCAAGGATGTCATGTTCAATAAACTCTTCAATAACTTGATCGAACTTATCGTTGATCCGTTTGGTAATTACTTGATCCAGAAGCTCGTTGACTATCTGTCTTCATATCAAAAGGACTTGCTTGTTGAAAAGACACATTCGTATCTTTTCCTGATCGCTATAAATCAATATGGTACAAGAAGCTTGCAGAAGATCATAGACCGGGTTGATACCACATATCAAATGGATCTGATCATCAAAGGTTTGTTATTGAATGACACAGCCAATTCCGTGGAGGATAACAACATTGTTAAGCTTATCAAAGATCTCAATGGTAATCATGTCATCCAGAAATGTATCTTCAAGTTCCCGCCCGAGAAGTTCCAGTTTATTATTGATTCAATTTGCTTGAATAACAATATAGTTAGAATCTCAACCCATAAGCACGGTTGTTGTGTCCTTCAGAAGCTTTTACAGAGTTCCAACTTTGAACAAATTATGAAGATCTCAACAATTCTTTTGGCCTTTCTCAGTGAGCTGATAAATGATCAGTTTGGCAACTATATCATCCAGTTCTTGTTCGAGTTGAACTTTATGAAAAATACGTCCGATATCGATTTCTTGATTTCTGACTTCTTTGGACGGATATATCCAAACCTTGTTAAGCTCTCATGTTTGAAGTTCTCTTCTAATGTCATTGAAAAGTTTATCAGAATATTGAAATTGAAGCAGAACTACAGCTTCTTGAACGAGATCATTAAACTTATCAATGTCAACTTTGAAGTGTTGATTAAGGACAAATTTGGTAACTATGTTATACAGACAATGATTGATCAGTTTTACGATGTTCATGAGCTCAATCTCGAGATGAACATATTGATCAGCACGGTGAAGAACTATCTCCCTGTTATCAAAGCTGCTCCATACGCTAGAAAGATCCAACTCAAGATCCAGCAATTAGAGACCAATTACACTTTTGAATCTGACGAGCATCTCAACATCGTCACACCGGGGTTTCAAACGGGTTTTGATCCCCAGCCATATTACATCGATACCAAACAGTCTGAACATAGTATGGTCCCACACGTCTTCAACAATCAAATGTATCACAGCAAGCCAAGATTACCACATAACTTTAACCCATATTTCCAGCATAACGGTCCATCATCCAATCAGAACACAGGATACCGCATCAATAACAATCCAACATTTGTGAATAGGTCAGAGTATCCATATAACAATAGCAATTCCAACACCAATCCACTTTGAGCGTAATGTCCAGACGTGAGGTACACAGCATTTTCCAGGTTATCTACACTACTATTTTGAAATGTGCTTATGATTCATGTATACATATCTATAAACTATTCATTATTTAAACTGTTCGTAGAGATATCTTTGTTGTATACGGGGTATTGCGCTAAAGGGGCAAAAGGTGGTGCTGCAGCAAGACTCATGTGATACGCCAAGTTGGTCAGAGCCTAGCCGAAAGACCACTTACATAATGTGCACCTCATCAGACCCGTCACCTGTCCCTAGCCCTAGTCCCAAAATTCGCGAATGCATTATCGCACTATACTTACAGGAAAATTTTGGCACAAACCGCCCCCATCTCATTTACCGAATGCGGGTATTGTGCGATTTTCGTGAATTGCAATGTGCCAAACTCCCCAACATATAACGTATAACAGTTCAATCCAATACAGCCCTTTGAGCGTATTGGATTCCCTTAGGCGATAAAGTAAAGAGTGTATCAAAGCCTGTAACCCATTTTCCCGAAGTGATTGGATCACCGTCTCTATCAAAATCCGTCATAACTTTCAAGGGATCCTCATTGCTGATATCAAAGAGCTCAACAAGGTTCTCGGATTGTAAAAGGAATTCTGTGGCTGATATCATTTGCATATTCTCTCCAAATACGTTAACAACGTCCTTACTCGTGTGATAAGTGCGTGATGGTGTTTTCATACCCATTCTGATATCGTAGAGTTTCAGTTTCGATCCCAATGATGAACAGACTATTTGATGTTCCGATACTTTGTTGAGATTGATGATGGATCTCATATCTGGTACTCGGAAGCTCTTTGAATTGTGAAGACGATCTCTAGAATCCCAAATCTTCAGGTCACCATTTCTAAATCCGACATAGTAGTTGTCTTTCCCATCTCTATCAATTGACAGCGCATCTCCCCGTATTTTCATATAATTCATATTTCCTGATGAAGTTCTTTCAATGTTAATCGTCGCAAGAGCACCATTGCAACAAGTGATCACATCTCCATTGACTGAGTTCAACAAGGAGGTGTTGAAAGATCTCTTTGGATCCACGACCCGTTCAGAACCCATATAGGTACCATTTTCTGCATAGGAGGATAACTCAATCTCACTAGGTTCATCAAGCGACCCGAACCAAGTCCTCATTGATAGTGTCCCCTCAGAAAACGTGTTAAAAGTTCTTAACACTGATGTACTCTTATCCATGCGATTCACCAATACTTTCGGTATAGGGTCTTTGTTATATTCTCTTGAGTTGAACAAATCAGTGTCATCCAGTAGATATATATTAACCAGATCACTCACTAGAAATTTATCTGAATGGAAACTGGCAATACGTTTCAACGCGCCTGCAGATGGGAATGTAACATTGCCTTCCATGGTGATGTTCTCAGCCATGTACCTTCTGGCTTTTTGTGCCACTTCTTGACTTGTTATGAATGTAAGCCTATTTTGAATACTTAGGCAATCATAATATATCCTAGGCAGTTTCTCTAATTCCATCTTATCCCTTTTGAGCTTCTTGTTTAACCTTTCTTTATGGGTTTCTTTCGCCTTGATAGTGTGCGCATGGTAGCGATGTGACGAGGGGGCAGCGCTCTTTTCAACTTTGAAGTAACGATTCTTCTCAGGATCGTAATAGAAACCCGATATCTTTGGAGGGGCCATATTCTATTCCTTATTCCTGTGGTGCTGAAATCTGTGGACTTTTTCTTTATTCTTTTTTAACCATCTCCGAGAGCCCATCGCCAAAAGACGGAGCAGGATAGAAGAATGCTCAGTATGTGTATCATTTTTGTACGATGCTGCAAAATGGATTGAAATTGAAGTTAGCCATAAGCACCCTCCAATAATCTACCGTTTACCACGAAGCGCAAGAGTTTACGAGACGTCAAGATCAAGAAGTTATTTATGCTAGCAGACCTTTAGCGGAGGCGACCTACCATGGAAAATGCACTGTATAAGATGCTGAAACCAAGTTCATTAAACCATAAAATCAAAAAAGGAATTTGTGTGCTTATAGCGTTACCTTTTCTCTCCAAACACACAGCATTAACGTTACATATCATACATCCGAACTGAAACTCCAAATTTCGATAAGACAAACTCCAAATGAAACCAAATAAAAACAAGAACAGCGATAGATGAGTGAGTTCATAAGTGTCATGTGATATTCCAACAAATGTCAGATATCATGAAAATGTCGACTAGTTTCCAGTAAATCATAAAGTCGGTTCAGTGAAATGAATCACTGTTCTCCCATGCATAGTTCTTCCTGATCTTCTCGAATTCGTAGCCATAGGGTATGGTATTGCTGGATCATCACTTGACAATTCCGAAGATGCCCAATCTGCAGGACAGAAAGCCCTATTCATGATCAGAGACTGTGCTCTGGATTCGGCCGGTGATCTCATTGACGATGATGAACCAGAGCCAACTGGTTGAGATTCAACCTCACGACGACAGAGTGGACAAGAGACATTAGATTTGAGCCATTCTACAAGGCAAGACCGTCCAAAGATGTGCTTGCACGGCATCTGGACAGCAACATGTTCCGGCTGTTTGTGTGGTTGTTCCTTCTTGTTGGACTTTTTCTTGTAGATGAAATTCAACTCACCGTGGCTCTTTGCCGTAGCATCACGAGGTATCAGAATACCTGGATCCCCTTCAATCTCTGCTGATCTTTGATGCAGCGCCTCACTCCTTCTCTGAGCCTCTTCTCTTATGTCCTGAACGGAATCAACATTTGGACTATCAAACGCCTCATAGCAGATCGAGCAGCACGATTCGCTCTCTCTCAACGTGGAAGGGTCAATGATCTGCAAATGCCTGATGACTTCCTCTGTGGCTTGCTTTTTGATTGGTTCACCGCCTCTTATAGCATTCTCAATGAGATCCCTGAGGAATGGAGGAATATTATTGAAGTTAAACACTGGTTCACCTGCAACGTTCCCTTCTGGAGTAATGTTTGTTCGACTCAAAGTCACTGAGAAATGTGGCACAGCGGTGCCAAACGCTCCTCTAAACAGGATATCTGGGTCGGACGCTTGTACCTGTTCCAGATCAACGCCGTTAGGTGCCACAATTAGCGGTACTGTGAATGTCGGTGGGTTATTGTTGTTATTGTTGTCGCTGCCATTTAAGTGGTTATTCCCTTGTGTACTGGACATTGTTCGATTACTTAGTGCTGTGGGTGGGGCGGCTAAGGATTGGTTTGGATGATGATGGATGAGTTTTCTTTTTGACTTCTGATGTTACAAATCCGATCTTGCGGATGACGCCTGCTGCGACCGATGGAACATTCGCGAACTATTTAATCCCGCTGACGTAACAAGCAGAGATATAAAATCACTAAAGAGGAAACTTACCGAAAAAGGCAAACAAGATTACATAAACCGGTAAACGCACGACGGTAATGTGTCTCTAACCGGAAAAAGCGCAAAATTTCGCCATTGGCCAAATAGAAAACCGCCATTTTCACATAAACAAACCCAACCCAAAACAAACGCCAAAAGCACTCACAACATCGCACCAAGGCATATTTGCGCCAGAATTCAACCAGTCTTAGAGGTTTGGCCCCAGGCTTATTGAGCATACCGCCACACACCACAGTTTAGTCTCGTGAAGGCTGATAATCTTGAGGATCAACAACGGTGCTGTGCACTTCTCTCCTGAGACTCAATCCACAACCTTCTACACAGTATGAATGTGAGTGCTCGTCTGTTCTCTTATCTGATGCGACTATTAACATTTCCATAAGATCAATCCTGTTGCCCTGAAAGATGAGATCGATAAGATCAAGGCCTCAATACAAGAGGTGAAGGGTGTCGCCTTCAACAGTAATGATGCTCTTAACAAGAAATTGAACGATTTCATCGAACGTACAAATTCCAAGATCGGCCAGCTGAACTCGGTGATTGACCTGCTAATCAAGGAGAACCAAGAACTCAAAGCTGTTGTTTCCAACCAGAGATTTATAATCCAACCTGTGAACCCTTTCCATCAGGGCTCTCAGAGCTCGCAGGCTCAAACCGCTCAGATCACCAATCCTGCTCAGAGTGCATTGGCACTGCCATTACCTGACAGTTTCCTTCCTACGAATGGTATAACGTCGACGGGTGCGGATCAGAGAAGTCAACACGCGACTCAACATCAAGAACAGCAACAATCCCAACAACAAGCACAGCCACAACAACACAATGCACATTCTCAACATCAGCAACAACATACCCAACCGCAAACGCATCACCATCACCAATCTCAGGCTAATGGAGTCTTGGATGGCGCCCTGGCCGAGACATCCACGAATAGCGGGATGTTGAGATTTATCAATAACCAGTATGTCGATGATGATCAAAACTTGAATAGCCAGGCTTCTGGTTCCAATAACCCAAACTCAAGAATCGACTTCGTGTTTATGGATCCAAGCGCAAATAGATCTAGACACTATAGATCTAACTCTGCAAATTTTCAAGATGCAAGCGGTGATGAAGACAATTCTCCGATGTCACAGATGACGCCCCCACAGAGCAATAGCAGATTACAAAAGTCTACTACGAGACAAGGTGAATACAGTGCTGAAAACTATGATTTGATTATCCACAATGATTTCAACAAGGTTGAGGATATCTACTATGAATATTACAATTCTTTGAAACCCCAAGTTGAAAGGGTCCAGAAAGCTTATAAGATCAAGAAGATCAGAAAATATCAAAAGATTAAAGCCTTGGCAGTGAGAATTGACAGGTATAAAGAAGTTAAAGGTTGTTCTTTAGCGGAGAGTTTCCAGTTCTTTGATAATTTGAGACTCGCGGAGGATAACACAAAGAGATCTATCGCATGGTTATATAACACATTACCAGATATCCTGAAGAAGATTGGTCTTGAAGATCAACTCAAGAGAAATCCGGGGACTTGATAACACATTCCCGCTACTCTCTTCAGTGATGCTCTTGACGATAGATGATGTTTTCTCTCTTTTCCATTGTTTTCTATTTCCCATTATTTCTTTTCATCTTTTCCTTTCAATTTGCCATTCTTGGCCATTCCTATGTGCTCTACTGATATGCTTTTGTTTTTTTTTTTGACTAATTATGTTCAACTTGTGTAATATTAAATCTGATTTCTTGACGGTAAGACTTATGTAGACGGACTTGCACACTCTCTAGCTTGGTACTTAAAGCTCTCCATTGGTTTTAGACCCCACTTAGACAACATGGCTTTGTCTTCATCCCAACCATTACACATCGTAGTCAACATCTTCTTGCCAGTGAAAATGGCATTACAGCCAGCCATGAAACACATCACTTGCTCAGACTCTTTCATTGTATATCTACCAGCCGCAAGTCTAATGATTGCAGAAGGCATGATTAAACGAGCAGTGGCAATAGTTCTAACAATCTCATCGACTTCAATCTTTTTGTTCTTCGTTTCTTCATACATCGGAGTGCCCTTAATTGGGACCAGTCTATTGATTGGAAGAGATTCAGGATGCTTGTCCATAGTAGCAAGTGTATGAAGGAAAGAAACACGATCTTCCATATCCTCACCCAAACCTAAAATTCCACCAGTACATGCCTTCAACCCAGATTTCTGAACATTATCAATAGTCCTCAATCTATCATCAAAAGTTCTAGTAGAAATGACTTTTGGATAATGCTCCCTAGATGTATCGATGTTATGGTTGTACGCTGTCAAGCCGGCATCTTTGAGTTCAGAAGCCTGCTCCTTGTCAACCATACCCAAAGTTACACAACTCTCAAGGCCCATATCATGGACGGCCTGAACCATCTGTTTGACTTTCTTCAAGTTTGACTTCTTGCCCTTCATGTCTCTCCATGCAGCACCCATACAGAATCTAGTAGATCCATTCTCCTTGGCTTCTTTAGCAGCATCGATCACATCGTCGATTTGGATGACTCTCTCAGCTTTAATGCCAGTATCATAGCGCTGCGATTGGGCACAATACTTGCAATCTTCAGTACAACCTCCAGTTTTGATGTTCATCAATGTACAGAGCTGCACTTTGTCTGGTTCATGAAAACGTCTGTGTTGCAATTGGGCATGATGCATGAGATCGATCAATGGGGTTTCATAGATCGATCTAATTTGTTCCTTTGTCCAGTCGTTAATAGGTTTATCCGTTGAGAGGGCATACTTCAACGGTGAGAGTTCCTCTTTAGAGCTGGACCCATGGTTGAATTCAGTCTCAAGCTCACTGGAATCAACAGCAAGGGCAATGGCAGGTGGTTTCAAAGTACATCTTGTGGCGTGAAACAATCTCACGAGATATGGTCTGCTGTTCGATATCATATTTTACGTCTTTCAATCTGAACTGAAGTTTCAAGAAGTGATTTAAGAGAACAAAAGAAAACTAGGGAAGCTCAAAGATCAAAATGGGCTTGTCGAATCATTGGTTGAGCAATTGAGATGAATCATGCGAGTTGATGGGTGATTCCCCATAGTCATCTGACTCTCACACATTTCCTAATAAGGAAAAATTACATAGTCACGAGTCATATGATGAGTGCCAGTTGTGTACAATAAAGCTCAACAAAATCCTTTTAAATACAACATATAACACAAAATTTCGGTAAAAATAACCTCAACCATTTAATACACGTAAATGTAATGCTCTTAGAAGTACCGCAAGGGAATGATATAAAGAAGTTACATCCATAGGTTGACGAGGTTGTGAATCTGGGCTGGTGTCAAATTCTTCAGTCATATTGCGGAGTCTGTGTAATTCGACAACGTTTTCAATTGGTTCTTGGGGAGAGGTGATGTAGTCTGTGACATCAAAGATATCGGTCCCCTGGAGCTTGTTGTCAATGATGTCAATACTGAGACGTTGACGAGTCAATGTCCAAGCGAGGTATAATTTGACACAATCTTTTATCACGACCGCCAAGGCCATACCAACAAGGTTTCTGGCGTACGTTCCTTCATCTGGAGTATTGACGTAACCAGACAAGTATGTATTAATAGGGGTGAACTGACCAAGAAGGGAACCGACAATGTTACCCACGGTTGGCCATAGGAGGGTAGTTATTAGCTTCCAGAAGAAAGAGCTCTCCTCGAAGCAACAAGAGAAATCTGTCATCCAGCACAATTTTCGTTCACGGAATGTGCTTCTTCTCATGATGATAGATTCCTCCCTCGTATATGGAGGTAAACACCAGTACCAGAGTCTTTTGTACCAGGGAAGTCCAGTAAGCTCGTCATGTACCCTTTGATTGATTTCGCAGATACTGGGTTCATCTTCCTGTATAGCTTCAGTTGTAGCTGCGTCGAGAAGTCCAAAGAATGAAGGCGCGACGCATTTTGCAAGACGATAATAAGCCCTGTTGAAGGTGAGCTTGTAGAGCCCTTCGTAGAAATATTTTCCAATTCTAAAGAGCCAGATATACTTTGGAGGTGTAAATTCATTCATAGCGAAAGTCATACCAAAGAAAGCTGGATATACGAGTTCAAAAATTTGTGTAATAAAGTTGTTACACCTCATTGAGAAGAGGAACACAGGAAATCCGGCAAGCAATGACAAATGGCGCAAATTTATTGCATTACCATTCAAAGCAGATTCGAAAGATCTCTGTTTGATTCCTAAGATCGTCATTATCACACTTTCAGGAGCAATTGCCTTCCATATTGCTAGACCTGTACTCACAAACATGCAAAAAATTGTAACGGACACCGATGCACCCACTGCGGAGGCCACCGCGATGCCGCCAATGCTTTTAGTACCATTCGACATTGAAGACTTTATGAGTGAAACCAGTTTGAGTAATGAGCTTGGCCTCTTGGAGATTATGATCTGCCTCTGGCATTGAGGACATACAGCGCTATCACTTGTAAGCAACTTCGACCCAGCATACGGGCCGAGCCCAACAACAGAGACACCAACATGCGTCCTCATACCGATTAATATATTTTCTCTTTCAGTAAGAGTGGCATTGGCATTACCCTCGGCTCTTTGTTTATTGTCAACCTCCATCACCCAGTTCAGAAGACACCGTTTGTGTGCTCTCAAAGAACAGTCGCATACCTGTATGAGGTCTCTCGATTCGCTCGGCTGCGCCATCGGCGGCCAGTCGCCAGCTTTTCCGAGACAGATCCAGCAACGGTCCTCGTCTTCCATCTGAGGAAACAGTTCAAATACCGTGAGATCACTGAGCGCTTTCCATACATCCCATGACTATCTTGAGTGGAAGAACTGATCTCTTTCGCGAATATTTCCGTAATAGCAAAGTTGTAGGTGCTCAAAACCAAAGGCGCTGGAAGATCGAAACGTAAACACAGGCGAAAAATGTAAACAAAACGATGAAGCAACAACAACGCTACAGAAGAAGAGAGTGTTAGACTGCTCTTCACAGCTTTGAACTGACAGGATGAGTGCAGAAGAGCCAGATTATTCACAACTTCCGCTGGAAGACCGCCTACAGCACAAGGTGAGTAGTCATCCATTTCCCTATATCACACTATATACTAACGTTGCGTAGGTTTGGAAAGCGCGCTTGGAGGCTTACCAGGAGATCACGAGCCAATTCCAGAAGTCGTCAAGCGAGGATGACCCAGTTTTCAAACTATTCCTCTCCAGTCCGGATTTATTCAAGAAGATTGTCGCCGACAGTAATGTCGTGGCACAAGAGAGCGGTATCGCCGCGTTATGTGCGTTTTTAGAGTATGGTGGTACACAGGCTTGTATTAGATTGAGGAACCACGTCGTTACAGTTCTTTGTGAGAAGGGTCTTTCATCATCAAGAGCAGGCACAAAGGCAAAAACTATTGAAGCCCTCATGTGGCTTGTTGAATTAGATACACCCGATCCAGTTGTCGAAGCTATGCTTCCTTCGCTATCTGCTAGATTACCCAAATTAGTTGCCGGGACAGTGAAGGCTTTATATGAAATTTACTCCGAATTTGGTGCCCAGACTGTGAACCCAAAGCTTGTTCTTCCGAGTTTACCAAAGTTATTCTCACATGCAGATCGTGCGGTTAGATCAGAAACATCGAACCTAACCGTAGAATTACACATTTGGATGGGTCCAGCTTTAGAGCATATCCTCTTTACAGAGTTGAAGCCTGTTCAACAGAAGGACCTCTCTGTTGCTTTTGAGAGAGCGAAGGATCAAAAGCCTGCGCAGAAGAGATATTTGAAATCTCAACGCGAAGCTATGGAAGCCGCCCAGGAGAATGTCGCTTCCGATGGAGATGTGGGTGACAAAGATATTGTCATGGGGAACATGGAAGAGCCCATTCCTGTTGACCCATATCATATGGTTGACTCTGTGGATGTGCTATCTAAACTTCCATCCGACTTGGCTACAAGAGTAACTGCTACAAAGTGGAAAGATAGAGTCGAGGTACTCACAGAAGCACATAAGGAGATGAATGTGTTAAAGTATGCTGATAGCGATTATCAAGAATTGGTGAAGATGTTGGCGAAATGTATTAAAGATGTCAATATCCAAGTTGTTTCTCTTGCAGCTAACTGTATTGAGGTAATGGCCAAAGGACTAAGAAAGAGGTTCCAGAGATATGCTCTGACTGTTTTAGGCCCATTACTTGAAAGATGCAAAGAAAAGAAACCAAGTGTGCTGGAAGCACTCAATGGTGCTCTGGATGCTGTATTTGAGAGTTCATCCTTTTCCGAGGTTCTGCCAGATACACTGGACGCAATGAAGCATAAGACACCACAGGTCAGATTGGCTGCATGTCAATTTCTCATCAAAATCTTGAAGAATACGACGATTTCACCAAGCAAGTCGGAAGTTGAAGAAATAATTACCTCAAGTGTCAAGCTTGTTGGTGATACACTTCCAGACGTGAGAGCATGTGGGTTTGAAGCTGTTGGTACATTGATGAAGATCACTGGAGAAAGGGAACTCAATTCCTATTTGGACTCGATCGATGATCTCAAGATGAAGAAGATCAAGGAGTTCTATGAGAAGGCTGAAGTTAAGACGAAGTTATCCAAACCCAAAGCTGCATCTACTGCCCCACCTACAACTGGTAGATCAACTGCTTCGAAACCAAGTATTTCTAAGGCTTCATCCATTAAAAGGAAATCCATGGTGGGGAAGCCTGCTGCATCCTTGTCTTCTGCAGCACCATCATTAGGCTCCACTACTCTTAAGAAAAAAGTTGGTTCCACTATACCTTCCAAGAGAGGTCCGACTTCACCATTAAAGAGCGATGCTTCTACCTCGAGAATCGGAGTTTTCGGCAAGAGTGGGCTAACTGGAAGATCACTACAGTCAAGTTCGTCAACACTGCATTCCTCCTTACATACTGTTGCCCCACCAAATCCGAATAAAGATAATGGATTGAGCGACACTGAAAGAGCCGAATTGGAGCAATTAAGACTTGACAAACAACAATGGTTAGAAGAAAAGGAGAAGCAAGGATGGAAAGTGGAGGAGGCCTTTGCTGAGAGCTCTAAATTGATGAGAGAAATCCAGATGTTGACTAGTAAAGTTGATAAATTGAACGATCAACACACTAACGATGTTATGACGATAAAGTCTAAAGAGACGCAATTACAGAGAGCGCAATCAGATTTGGAGATTGCCCGCCTGAAGATATCTCAGCTGGAAAATGAGATTGAATTAGTACAGAAGCAGAAAAGTACTTCATTCAATTCTTTCTCTTTGGAATCATCTCTTCCCTCATTTGAACATAGATCATATCCATTACAGGAATCGAATGCGGCACGCGGGTTGGTATCGAAGTCTATCGATGGATTAGATCAAAGAGTGAGTGGGCTCTCTATTGATTCTGAACAGAAGGAGAATGGATTGAATAGGGCAACATTGGATACGACGGATGAGAGCTGGAGAAGAGCAGCAGAGGTGACCTCACAGTTGAAAGCACGTATTGAGAAGATGAAGGCCAAATCGAGGGCGGCTAGCCAGCGAAGTGTATGACGGGTGTTTCTTTTCTATCTTACTACTATACAAATTATTTAATTATATTGTTTGGCCACGGCCGTAGGCGAGAAATTTCTGAACTATTCCATGGCCAATCCACCTGGATGTAGACCAACATGCTGAGTTGTGATGTGAAGAGTATGATTTATATGACCAAGTTCGTTATGTTAAAAATAGTCAGCGATTCTCTTTGACGATCATTCATCATCTCTTTGAGTGTTTCGCCGCCTCTGAATTTTCATCGTGTCTCCTTGAGGTCTTGTGAGCTCCTTCCCCTTTAAGCAAAACAAACTAGAAATTTTTTTGGCTGCTTTCTCTAAAATCACCTTGGAAATTCCTTCCCTTCTTAGACCTCTAGAACTCTTTGTTTCAAATACCAGTCATTCGTTATGCAAATTCAACAAGTTGTTGCTTCTTTCCTTGCCTCCTCCTCTCTTTTGAAGGGCAACTCTGAGTCTCAAGAGGTCGCAGTCAATGAGGACTTTGCCGTTGTTGATTCGAACATGGAGGTGTCGAAGAACCACAAGAAGAGTGCAAACTATTCCAACCACTCCAATGAAACTTCTTCGAACGCTGGTGCTGGTGCCATTGTCTCCAATGCAGGGACGCTTGCCGTTGCTGCTGGCTTGGTAGCCTTTTTGTTGTGAGAGGTGTCAGTTCTCTTATGACTGCTTCTTCTGACATTTTGGTTTAATGGGCTTTCATATAATCTTTATGAGAGAGAGCGATTGCCACATAGCCTCGCGTACCTAATGATATAATAGATAACCTGTCTTAGAGAGTATAAATTTTCTTGTCTTTATTACTTTAAAGATTGTAGAGATCTTAGGGTCCAAGACGAACTGGACGAAGACGGAGGACTGGCAGGCCACAAATTCTTAGGACAGTAGAATAGAAGAAATTACATATTGCAGAGAGTTCACGATAATAACGGAGGCCCAAATACGTATTAGCAGCATTCCAATTGAGACCGCTAGGGCTCTCAAGGTGTTCTCAAATGCGGTCAGCGGTATGTGACCGTTCACTGCTGTCCTGTCAAATTTTCGGGATCCAGGATGAACCATAGATGACAGAAGAACTGAAGGTTAAGCCTATAGGTGAGACAGCAAATAGACACAACTGCCCAGAGAATCGACAAGAGAGCGTATCGAGAAAAAAATGAGTCAAGCAGAACTGTCAGAACAAATAGAGAAGCTCCAGAAGGAGATCAAACAGCTGAAGGGACAGACCGTGTTTTCTGACGTCCAGCCATATATCGAGGAGAATGAACAAAAGTTCAAGAAGGTGATCATCTCAGGCATAGGATTGCAGTATCTCATAAGATACGCAAAGAAGGATATCCTTAGACTGATCCATGAACGTGTTGCTGATGATCTCATGCAAGAGATAGAAAATGTCCAGCTTTTACACCCGGTGGAGGGCACTCTTCTGAGGGGCGACGAAGACATTGAGCAATTTAAAAGGGACGATGAGTATCATCTGGACTTTCAGTATTCCAATGCGTGTAATCACGACCACGACCACGACCATGATCAAGATGACGATTTCAGCGACGATGAAAACTTCTACAACAGTTGTAGTTGTTCTCACCACTGAAACATCTTCTTCTCTCTTATGGGGTAAGCTCTAAAAAGGGGATATGAATATATATACACACTCTAGAGTGAATATGATAAGCAGCACAACTAAGGAACCCAGTATCGCCCTCCTAATGCAACCACTTACGCAACATTGGAAAAACGTTATGAGCCTTGGGAACTGCGATCCACAAAATTCCTCAAAGAAAACCAGATACATGCCCCAATATGAACACCAACAACTTCCTTCAAAGGCATAAAACAAAAAAAGAATGTCTGGTCTGCCTTTACGCCCCCGCTCAATGAGACTGCGCAACATGCGTACCGTCCAAGTAAAGGAGCCCAAGCCCACTGAAGCTTATCCGGGACTCAACGACATCACGGATGCCTTTGAGGCATTTCCTAGTGAGATTGTCAAGTATTTTACGTTATACAAGGAGATTGACGCTAAGTACATTGCACAGATCCCGCTTTTGTGCCATAGGATCGAGCAGTTTAAAGGAACGCCGAAGACTCAGGACAATTTAGAGAAAAGATTGAAGTTGATCAAAGAAGTTAGTGAACTCTTGACGAGGATCTTACCGTGTATGGAGGAGAAGATGCACGTTGCATCCATCGCGGCTGATAAGACTGTAAAACACATTGATCGTATCAATGATGACTTTGATCTGATCGTGAAAGGTGAAATCCCTGACTCAGTGCGTCTTGGTCAGATTAATCACCCCGCTATTATCAACGATTCAAAGGTTCCAGAGAACAAATCTGCTCAGTCTCAGAGAAGTGAGAGTAGAAGAGAGGCCTTGGCCGCCAAGAAGGCAGCTAATGAAACGGATAATGATGACTGTGTTACCTCGACGTCAGGAAGAGGGAAAAATAGACGTGACAAGGAGAACACACCGGCATCCGGGGTAACATCCACCACTGCTAAGAAGCGCAAGACCACAAATGGGAACAACAGCAGCACTCCAACAGATACAAATTCCAACATCTCATTGGGCCCTAACGTTTCGAATACCCTTCCAAGTGCTCAAGCTGCCCTCTCAGTACCTGCTAATGTCCATGCATCATTTGTCCCAAATCAAACGCCAACAGTTAAGAATGAGGATCTCACCGCCCAACGTCCAGGTACACCAACAGGGAAGCGTAACCGTACTGCAACGAAGAAGAAGCTGGAAGAGGATTTCTATGTCGATACTGAGGGTCAGAAGCGCAATTCTGCAGGTGAGATTGTCTATTGTTACTGTAACCAAGTCTCATATGGTGAGATGGTTGGTTGTGATGGTGATGATTGTAAGAGAGAATGGTTCCATTTGCCATGTACTGGACTGGCTACGTTGCCAAGAGGTAAATGGTACTGTGACGATTGCAAGTTGAAGAGAGCTAAAAAGTGAGGGAGTTTATTTGGGTTTTGTGTTTTTTTTATTATCAAGATATTTTAATTTTGATTCTTACTATTTATTCCCATCTTTGTGTATGAAAGGAAATCATATTAAATCATGCAGAGATGTTTGGCAAGGCTGTTATTATATTTGGCGTTCTTATGACTCGATCTGGCTGCAATGCTTGGAATGATAATTTTGTCCACAAGGAGACATGGCTGAATGGGGTTGACAATTCAGAGGAATATCTCTTGAAGCTGGAAGAAGGCATCGTATATGCAGACGAGAGCGATGTGATTGGGTCCACAGTGCAAGAGAAATCTGAATACCTTGATATCTATAACCAAATAGCTGGAGATGAAGATAGACATGAGTCTCATGTTGAAACCGGTAATGAGCCCCAGTTATTGAATAATTTTCTCACTACCATTTCAACCTCCAGATACGGCAGTCAGTCTACAAAGACCCCAGACCAGCATAAAGAGACTGCTTACCCTAAGGATGTCTATTCCCAACTGTTTTTCGAACATTGGAAGGAAGTCGGTGTTGATGAGACTATCAAGAATACATGGGGTATCACTTATTCTTCTCATGAACCAACAGGCGAATGTAAATCTGCTCAGAAGATCCAAAGTGAGGTTAGACAGTTGGTAAATTTTGATGTTATCAGAGTGCATGACATGAACTGTGATGGTTTGATTAATGTCGTTCAGGAGTTAAGAGCAGGACAGCAAGTATTCGTCGATATCTATTGCTTGGATCGTATCGACATCTCTGTGGAGGTTATTAAACGGGCGATTGATTCCATCGATGGTGATTGGTCTGTTATCCATACTGTGAGTCTTGGTAATGAGTTGGTCAGTGGTAAGGAGTTGGTCAATGCTAATGAGGCGACTGTTGTAGAGATTGACATAGCCATTGGGAGAACCAAGGATTTGTTGCATGAGAGAGGATACCATGGATTTGTTGTGAGTACAGTTTCACTCGCTGCGATGATGAACCATAGAGAATTATGCGACATGTCTGATTATATCAGTATTAATTTGTTTCCCTATTGGGACGGTTTTGTGTCTCCAAAAGAAGCTAGACCATGGTTAGAGCAACAAGTGATATTGCTACGGAGCATATGCGGTATTGGTAAGAGTATCGTACTTTATGCAACTGGATGGATGGTCAACGAGACGACATGAAATTCGATGAAAGGGCTTTTTTTTCTTTAAAGAATGATCAATTGACCGACTGAAAATCTGCTGTGGATGTTGTTGTTAGAGGTACCATTCTTTTCACTACTAGAGGGCAGATGGTCTTTAGAAGTGCAACCTAAGTTGTCACGATGATGGATGAATCATGATCAAAATTCAATACACTTTATTTTCAATATGTTTCTGTTTTTTTCTCTTTCTTTTTTGCTTTTCTTCTCTATCTTGTAAAAGATATATGCATATTCTCTGTTCAGGACGGAACTGCAGGTTCTTTTTCCGTTCCTGGCGCGTGCAAATTTCGGAGCTGTTTTTCCAACTGCGCCACAGAAGGAGCCCTTTTCGGAACTCCGAAGATATTCTTAATTCGGAAAATCCGCTAATTCAGCAGTTTTCTGGAAGCCTTTTCGTCTGTGGGTACTTTTTTTTTACGACGGCGTCTCGAATTGCGAAGAGGGGGCAGTTCGAAAGTCAAAACTTTTACTTCCGTTTTATCTTTTGGAGACGCAATTGGGATCAATTAGAGAGAAATAATTGAAGAGATGTCCAAAGTGAGTTAGACGTAAAACATTCGCATTCCTTGTTGTGGCTGTCTTATGATGTCACTTGGGTATGAGACCAGAGATGTAGACGGTATATTCTCTCTCATTATAATTCATACTAACAATATTGAATTAGAACCATACAGTTAAAGAGTATAAACTTGTTGTTGTTGGTGGCGGTGGTGTTGGTAAATCCGCACTGACGATCCAATTCATCCAATCCCATTTTGTTGATGAATATGACCCGACAATTGAAGATTCCTATAGAAAGCAAGTCGCTATTGATGACGAGGTCGCATTGCTAGATATCTTGGACACTGCTGGCCAAGAAGAGTACAGTGCCATGAGAGAACAGTACATGAGAACCGGCGAGGGTTTCCTCCTCGTGTATTCTGTCACAGAAAGGGAGTCGTTCAATGAGCTGAGCACTTTTTATCAACAAATTCTTAGAGTGAAAGATACCGATGATGTTCCTATATTATTAGTGGGTAACAAATCTGACCTTACTGAGGAAAGAGCAGTGAGTTATGAAGAAGGTCAGAAGTTGGCTAGGCAATTCCAATGCGAGTTCTTGGAAACAAGTGCCAAACAAGGTATAAATGTTGACCAAGCTTTTCACGATCTTGTGAGAAAGATCAGGGCTAAAAACGAGTCTATTACTAGTACTCTGTCTATCAAACAGTCCGATAACGTTATTACAGAGTCTAATGCATCGGGTCAACAACCACAGGCGAATGAAACCAGACTGGTTACTGGTAACTCAACCAAGGCCCAGGCACAGAAGAATGCTGGAAAGAATAACCAACAGAGCAAGACTGCTGGCGCAGAGTCTTCTAGTGGTTGTTGTGTTATTATGTGAATTTTAGGCGCTGTCTACTAGTGGTTGACCCACATCTTGGAAGTAAAAAGAGGTCTTGTAGACCAATGTAGGTGTATTTTTGTTTATTTGCTTAATTTATTCTTAATTGTTATATTGGTGTAGCTGCATGAGCGAATAATGCGAAGGGTATAAAAGGAGCTACTTGGAGTCGATCCTAGAAAGGAACTACAACGCAAATCATTCATAATCACCATTAGAGTCTAAGAACTAGTTGATGAAGTGATACACTGTAAAGTGTAAGATCAAACTAGCAAAGATATAATCACCGACTGCCCTCTCAGGACTCACACTCTTAAAGATCTTTTCATTTTGTCTCAGAGTCTGTAGTCTCAAACTGACAGTCAACACGAACTGACCCACCGTGGATATAAACCCACCGAGGAAGGCATTGAAGGGGAAAGACCCAACTAGAACACAAAACACGAATTGTACCAGTGCCACCAGCACAAGGAACACGAGAAAGGTATCCACGAGCTTCAAACGTGGTGTCAGTGCTTCAAAATAGGACTCATAAGAGACGGAAAGAGCTTGAGAGAAGCCGCTCCAGGCGGAATCCTTCTTCGTTTGCGTCTTGACGGTCTTTGCTTTGGCCATTTTTAGTTTTCTATTGTCTGTATGGTGTGTGTCGTGGTGTTTTGTGGTGTTTTCTATGGCGAAAGTTCAACACGTCGATGAAAATTCCGTTGCGCAGTGCGAAGAAGAAAGGGGAACTGAACAACTTCAAAGCACTTGTGAATTCATCAGTTTTGCACCATAGGCACAACATACCAGGCATGGAAACGGAAAAAATCACCATTGAACATCCACCAAAACTTCGCGTTGTCCCTCCCCTAAACTTCTGCCCAGTGGAAAGACAGCTCTACCGTTCAGGCCAGCCGTCCAAGATCAACTTTGAGTTTCTCAAACAGTTGAAGCTCAAGACCATCGTATGGCTCGCCTCTGAGGATCCTATTGATGAGCTCATCGAGTTCGTCGAGCATGAGAGAATTCAGCTGCATTTCGCTGGTATAAACCCTGACGGTGGTGACAATAACCCGTGGGATGGGCTAACTGAGAACAGCATAGGCCAGACGTTGAATATCATAGTGAATAAGGAGAATTATCCTTTACTTGTGTGTTGTGGAATGGGAAGACATAGAACCGGCACAGTAATTGGCTGCTTGAGGAGATTACAAGGTTGGAATTTGGCCACCGTGAGCGAGGAATACAGAAGGTTTACTGGGAGTAGGGGAGGTAGAATCCTTGTCGAATTGTTGATTGAGGTGAGTTTTCTTTTGTTTTGTTCATTCCTGTAACCATGATGATCAGTATCAGTCTTTCGATATCATGGTGGTTATATCAAGGCCGCAGAGTACTAACAGCCACGCAGGCTTTTGATAAGAAGACGATACGAGTGGACCCCAGACAGGCACCTGAGTGGCTCTTAAAGAAGTGATTACCCATTAGAATTGCCTGTTTGTAGATCTCTCTGGTTATAGGTAAAAGGAGATGTGCCTCCAAGAAGGAAGTGACTACAATGGTAAAAGAAAAAGAACAACCCCATTTTAGTGACCAAGGGGTATCATGTATACGGCCATTATCTAGTCAGTATGAGGTAACCTCTGCAATGGACTTTAGCACCAGCTGTGGATCTTTCTAATTTCGACATCGGCATTGCGTTTCGGGTGACTCAGCAAGCGGGCTGTTGGGAAGGATGTTTTAAGAAGGCACTAATATAGTTAGTTTCTTATAGCAGATGGACATGTATAATCCAAAGAAGTGAGTTGATAAAACCGTGGTAAATGATTGTGCATATGTGTATGTATGTGTTTTTCAGTTTCATATTCTTTCATAGAATGTAGAAGAACGAAACCAGCCCAACTTTGACTCCCCCCGGGCCGTTTCCCCAGATTTTTTTTTTCTTTCCGGTTTCACACGAGCAGTTTATAAAGAGGTGAATTTCTCCTGCACCTTCAGCTAGCAAACAAGTTTCAATATTGACGAACAACAATCAAACGATGACCAAAGTCACAGTCCTAGGTGCAGCAGGCGGTATCGGCCAGCCCCTTTCCCTCCTCCTCAAGTTGTCTCCCTATGTCGATGAGCTCTCTCTCTTTGATATCAGACTCGCCCACGGTGTTGCTACTGACTTGTCCCATATCAACACCAACGTTAAGGTTACCGGGTATGAGCCTAAGTCCAAAGATGATCAGGATGCTATCAAGCAGGCTCTTAAGGGCACCGACGTTGTGATCATCCCAGCGGGTGTCCCAAGAAAGCCAGGTATGACCCGTGATGATTTGTTCAACATCAACGCTGGTATCATCAAGTCATTGGCTACTTCGATTGCCACAGTCGCACCAACCGCCTTTGTTCTTGTCATTTCCAACCCTGTCAACTCCACTGTTCCAATTGTCGCTGAGACTTTTAAGGCACACGGTGTCTTTAACCCAAAGAGATTGTTCGGAGTTACCACTTTGGATATCGTCAGAGCTAATACTTTCTTGAAAGAGTACGATTCTAGTCTTGCTGGTGTTGAGAACGTCAGAGTCGAAGTCATTGGTGGTCACTCTGGTGAGACCATTGTTCCAGTGTTCTCCTCTGCTCAAGGCCAACATATTTTTAACAAGTTGACCAAGGAGCAGAAGGACAAATTGGTCCACAGGGTGCAGTTTGGTGGTGATGAGGTGGTCAAGGCCAAGAACGGCGCTGGGTCTGCTACGCTAAGTATGGCTTATTCTGGTTACAAGTTTGCCGAGGCTCTTCTCAGAGCCCTTACCGGTGAAAAAGATGTTGTTGAAGACTCGTTTGTTTACTTGGACAATGCTATCCCAGGTGCCCAACAGGTCCGCTCCAAGACTGGTAACAAGGTTGAGTACTTGTCTTTGCCAATCAGACTTGGTCCACAGGGTGTTGCCTCTATCGAGGGCGACATCCTGGATCAATTGGATGACAACGAAGTGAAGTTGTTTGACATTGCTGTCAACACCTTGCAGAAGAACATCACTAAGGGTGTTGCCTTTGTCAACAAGACCAAGGCCAAGTTGTAAGGAAATTTGATGTTCGTTTTAGCTTGTTCCATGTAGTAATAGTTTTACTGGTTTGTACAATAGCGGGAAGGACGAGCGGATCTATACGTACATACATTGATGCGTATGTATTACCCAAGCCATTACTAAAATACTAAATAGCCGGGCACTTACGTGATCTGGATCTTTGTTTGCTCGTAGATCTTAGTCTCAGTCTTAGACTTCGTCTTAGTCTTCGGCTTCG
>PPLH03000056.1:0-31197 GCA_003706445.3 Williopsis mrakii
TTCTTATATACCTTAGGAAATGGGTGTCTATGGACACCTGACTCATGGTATGGGCTGACGCATCTGTATGATGTTGGCACCAGCTCGTGATACGGGCTGACGTAACCGTCTGGCCCTGACAAGTACCGTAATATATTCATATAATATATTACTATTTACAATCACCTTCCATCTTTGATAGATGATTTTACTAAATTCTTATTGGTATGCAAGAACATCAATATAGAGAGTGACTCATCCAAGAAGTAACGATGGAGTGTAACGGACACTGAAAATGCAACACATTCTCTTTTGAATCAGAGGAACCAAAAATCTACCGTATAAGGAACGGTTTTCGAGCGGTGCTCGGATCATCTGCGGATCACTGATTACGAAAGTCCATATGATCCGAGAATCACGGATCAGCCTTTTTGTATGATCCGACCCAACTCTACAACAGGGTTTTGGAAATAAGCATTTCAAGATGTATCAGTTCACGGAGGCAATGCTTGACGTCACTACCTGGCTTTATTTCTTCTTTGGAATTGCGTCAAATATCCCTAACGGCGCTTTGACTAACTTTGGTAGTATTCTTTTGAAATCTGATTTTGGTTACAGTTCCAAGGAATCTTTGTTGATGAACATGCCCTGCGGTGCTGTGGAGTTTGTTGGGTGTATCTTATTTGCTGTCTGTCATTCAGTTATTCCGCACAGAATGGCCATTTCTTTGATTGCAATGTCCATTGCTTTAGCTGCTTCCTGTATTCTAGCTTTCGCTGGGCCTAAAAATGTCAGGCTAGCCGGTTATTATTTGATGTATGTTTATCCAGTGACAACAATTCGTGCCCTTTCGTGCTTTGCATCAAACACCGCTGGTCACACCAAAAAAATTACCACCAACGCTGTTTTTTGATAGGATACTGCATTAGGAATATCATTGGACCTCAAACATTCGTATCTCAACAAGCTCGGTCATACACTCGCGGTTAGATCAGTTTTGTCGTTTGTGACTGTGTTACAGTGTGTATTATCGGTGCCATCTACATGTATTATTGCATTAGTAACCGCAAGAATGATAAAGAAAAGGTGATTCTTGAAGATGAACCGCTCACTAGACTTGAGAATTATGAGTTTGCGGATTTGACTTACAAGGAAAACCAGCATATTTGATACAGATTTTGAGTTTTTTTGAGAGGCTGATGCTATTATTGAAGTTTGCATTTCAAATTATGAGTTAGCATCCCGCAGAAGCGGGATGCTGAAGTTCCAAACTACTGGAGTAATAATTGGTTCAGTTCTAAGGATGATGTCCTTGGTCACAAATAAGCTTAAAATTGCTTAGGCTTAGAGGTGCTTGGTCCCTGGTATTTTGATGGATTCCAATTTTTTAGGATAATACACGCCATCCTGTGCAGCTGCAGCCATGAAAGAAACTATAGCTAGTGAGGACTATTTGGAATGTATGATCAGAAGATTGAGCTCTACACAACTTTTTATCAATCCTCGCTACTTCAGAGACAATAAGATTTGGATGATGTCCCAAAAATGAAATCCTTATGACTAGGGGTGAGAACAACATGGGATTTAGGTCGATGAAAGTTTCAAAAGATGCTCAGTCTGGGGATCTGATAAGATTCTTTGCTCGACTGAGTATTTTTCCATTCATTTGAGGTGAATTTTTGCCTTCAAAACGACAAATCGCTAGCTCGCACAGTTCGTCGCACAATCTCCCGATGTTGTACAATAGTGGGATGGTGCAGGTTGAAGCCCTATAGGCTGTTGCTCAAGCGACGTTGATTCTGAGGGTTCCCTCGTCCTAGTCCATAGGGGGCGATAGTCAGATAGTACGTGCATCACTCAGTTCTCCTATTGCTGCCATTTGTGAGCTGTTTGAAGTATTCCAATACTCTCCTACATCGATCATTGTATTTAACAGGGCATCTAATTCAGGACAAAAGAGATACTTTGTACCCTTAAATGTGCCAAATCGTTGGTTTCCTACATTGAACATTGAGTTTGCTTTGAAGAATGAGCGCAAGATTAAGACCTTTGTGAAGAAGATCTTGAAGAAAGGCTACAGAGTACTGGATTTCTCTGCCGTCTAGAAGAACAGTTTCAGTCATCCAGTTTTTCCCATCCATGTTGTCCATGTCGCATTCACCAAATCTGGAGTCACTAACACTCAAAGACCTTGACAACAAACTTCTACCTCCCAGAGGCCTTGCAAGTTTTACACATAGTCATTCAACTAAACAGATAGTCATGGCAAACCTTTCAGCTAACAGAAATCAGCCTTGATCACTGAAATAACTCGAAGGAAACTTGTTATCCAATCTTCTGTTTCTTCCTAGTGCATCACCAGGACAGAAACATCGGCACAAGTTTCCCCGTCCATGCTTCTTACTGAAATGCCGCAGGTACCTCCCGCAGCTAACCACAGTATTTAATGCAAGGACCACTCAGGAATAAACTCAAAATTTCATTCATCACAAACTAGTGAAGAAATTTCATTTCACCACCTCACAAACCATATCCTCTTATCGGACCATATTCTCTTATCAGACCGTTCCATAGGTCCAATAGTGCCGTAGTGAGTCAGGAGCTCAGTGTCCCGAAGAAACCCATATAAGATGACACCCCTACCCTCCACAGAGTTACCATCTTACGTTAATACATCAATCAGTCATTAGCAAAAACCAAAGTAAGGACACATGACTGAATTACGCTGTGGCAAAAACGGCTACGTCATACTAGACAATGCAACTATTGACATGGCCTATAACTGCGGACAGATTGAAGGATATGATTACCCCAATGCTTCACTCATCGGTAGCAGATATAAGTCTGGAGCCAGACACAACAATGCAAGTCTATTATCACTGATCTTGACCGTGGTGCTATTTGCCGTTGGTACTTCTGCGTTGGAGTTTTACCATGAATATGAACCAGGCGTTTTCAATTTTAGCAGCCCAGTGACGCAGTTGACCACTGGTCAGTCTTACCTTACCAATAACAATACCTATGTCACTAATGTAAGACTAGGCAATGGAACCAACCACAAGAGAGATTATGAGGATAATGTGTCCTGCACAGAATCATTTTGTATATATGATAATATCCACACACAGAACTATGGTACTTGGTGGACATCATGGGAGAAGTCCTCAGGGTGTTTTTACCAGGGGCAGGGCAGTGGTGGTTCGGAATCAATGCAATACTCCCACACACTAGGCTGGTCTTTAGCTGTTGGCGCCGGTATTTCGTGGGGCGCAGTGTCAGCAACCTCAGTATTTACCATATCTGAATCATATACTGTGGCTAACACCTGGACATGCAATGTCAACGCAGGGGACTCACTGTCAATTTGGACGCAATCTAAGATGTACTGGGCAGATGTACAGAAACAGACTTGTTACAATTACCCTAATGGTGATACTACCTGCGGTAGCTTTAGTCAGTATTATAGAGCTAATGCACCGATCTCCGACGGACACTACGACAATCTGAATGTTGGATGTTCTACTGGATCGGCATCCGGATGCTAACCTAATATTGGACTGAAATCAGAAAAGGCTAAAGGATCTGTTAATCGAACCTTACGTGGGGGCCGAGCAGGGTCTCTCACATCTTTATTTAGACTTTAATCAATTGATTTACTCATTAAACCATGCCATCGCAAGATTTTTGCTAACTCTGAACTAGTGCTTGCTGAGGCCACCAACAATCACATCCCATTATGAATGTCCTCATCGCACAGCTTTATGCAGCGTGTCATGCTTCAAACGATGCCCTGACTAGAGTTCTGAGAAGAGTACTCAGTCTATTGCAATCCAACCGACTACTCTCAGGCGGCTACCACCCTTTTTTTTCAAACGGACAGAACACCATCTGGTGGTTTCTCGGTCGCTATGAAACTTCCAATCAGCATGACACAGATTAAGACCTGTAGCTTACAACAACATCATTTACTCATTTACTCCCACATCATTGCGCGAGCACAACAAATGAACTTGAAGGACATCTCCTCGGAAGAACACCCAATGTATTGATTTCCCTTCCATCATCTCCATTTTGCTGTTGTCATTTTGCTGATGTCCACACCTTCAATACGTTTGAATACGTGGTTCTCACTTAGCAACTGGGGAAAAGTACTGGACTTCTCTGCCGTCTAGAAGAACAGTTTCAGTCATCCAGTTTTTCCCATCCATGTTGTCCATGTCGCATTCACCAAATCTGGAGTCACTAACACTCAAAGACCTTGACAACAAACTTCTACCTCCCAGAGGCCTTGCAAGTTTTACACATAGTCATTCAACTAAACAGATAGTCATGGCAAACCTTTCAGCTAACAGAAATCAGCCTTGATCACTGAAATAACTCGAAGGAAACTTGTTATCCAATCTTCTGTTTCTTCCTAGTGCATCACCAGGACAGAAACATCGGCACAAGTTTCCCCGTCCATGCTTCTTACTGAAATGCCGCAGGTACCTCCCGCAGCTAACCACAGTATTTAATGCAAGGACCACTCAGGAATAAACTCAAAATTTCATTCATCACAAACTAGTGAAGAAATTTCATTTCACCACCTCACAAACCATATCCTCTTATCGGACCATATTCTCTTATCAGACCGTTCCATAGGCCCTATCTAGAGTTGGGTCGGATCATACAAGAAGGATGATCCGTGATCCGAGAGGATCCGAGCATCACTCATAACCATTCCGAATTAGTTAACTTTTAGTTCTGCATCAACAAAGGAGAACGCGTCGTACTCTTAACATTTCAATCATATTTCAAGAGTTGAATCATGTCAGGAATTCATAAGAGACAATCACAGATCTCAGAGAGTACAGATGACTGCAAGTTAACGAGAGGTAAGAAACTAAAATCTGGTCATTTTTGTCTTCTCAACGATGGTCTTGACCTGAACCAAGATAAATCTGACCAGGATTACGTTGGAACTCCTACGCCGATATTGCAAAAGCCTGTACAGAATACGGACACAGAGGTACCGCCACTGCTGCTGGTACAGGCTGCAAAGGCACCACCAATAGAGCCGAACGCTCCGGATCCAGATTCCTCTAATAGCTTCCTACCAACTCCAATTCCACCTTTAGCAAAAGATGATGTGGCAGTGGAATTGTATTCTGAACAGGCACTGAGTCCAACTCTTTGGATTTGTTTCAGTAGAGTAATTATTCCAGAGCAGCAATACTCTGACGGTAGGAGAGTATTACAGGATTACGTTCTTCGTTGTCAAGCCAAAGGATGTACTCACAAAGTGACGTTGTCTAGTCTGTGAAGGTTTCGCGGGAACCTGTTTCGTCACTTGCGTATAATGCATGGTATGGGACTGACAGAATATTCCACGGCCACCTTAGGAGAACTGAAAAATGCTCTACAAAGGGGAAAGCTTTCAAATTTGAGTACACACCGTATGAGCCGTTCAAAAGATATCGGAAATCAGCTGCTGTTGCCGGCCAAAGAGAGCAAAAATTGAGATATACGGCAGTTCTATCTCTTCTTATTGACCAGCAATCAGAACTACAGAGTTGTTGAGAATGAGCATATGAGAGAGTTTCTCAAGTTGTCCGGCGCCCCTAAAGAGATTAGCACCATATCAAGGAAGGCAGTTCCACGAAGATTTCAAAGCCTTTATGAAATCAGTAAGAAAGAATTGAAAGCCAAATTGGTAAGGCAAGATGCTGTATCGATATCCTGTGACTGTTGGACATCACCCTCAATGAAACAGTACCTATGTATAATTGTCCATTTCACTGATGACAACTACACTTACTCCGAGTATTTGCTTGATTTTGTTAAGACAACTGCCGATCATACAGGCTTAGTCCTAGGGAACATCGTCTTCAAAGCTCTTCAGGACTATGGAATTGCAAAAGAAACTACTATCTATCAGCACGGATAGTGGTAGTAACAATTTCACTTTGGCAAATCAGATCCAAGAGCGTCTTGCAGAGTATTATGAAGTGGAGAAAGAAAGTGACGCTATTAGCTACATTTCAGAATTTTTCAATGGGAGATATTCATTGATGAGGTGCAATGCTCACAGCACTAATATCATTGTGAAGTGCCTGCTTGGTGCTTTAAGAGCCCCAGATTTAACCTGCGAGTACCTCGACGACGATCTGGATGACACCGAAGATAGGGCTGATGTTCCAGAGATTGAAGTTGACAGTGAAGGCTTCTTATTCCTAGAGGACAACGTCATTGGCAATTCCCTTGATTCTCCTGTGTCTGCGGTGAGAGATCTTTTGAAAGTTCTCAAGTATTCACCAAAAATGAGATCATTGTTCGACTCCGAAATAGCATTAGAACAAAAGCGTTATGCTATGCCCCTTGATGTTCCAACTCGTTGGTCCTCTACCCATAAAATGCTGCAGTTTGCATGCACTCATGAAAAACAATTGAAAGCGTTTCTCAAAAACGTAACTGAAATAAACTACCAAGGAGAAGAAGCTACATGTATGAAATACAAGTTATCAATGAGTGAAGTCAGATCAACGCTAACCAGGAGAGCATGGGATGATATCAAGATCATTACAAGGATCCTTGGCTTTTTTGCTAGGTTGACGACAGCCTTCTCAGAGGCAAAAGCGAATAGCGAAACGTCCTCCTTTCTTTCTATCATATTGATGATTTTCTCACAAATCTTCTTGAGGTAGGCACTGAAGCACATGAGAAGGTGACAGAGAAATACAATCTAAAAGAAATCAATGGAGGAATATTACCAATGTCGATAAGAAACGCTGTGGAAGCTGCGAGGGACAAGGCATCAGAATACTACAATTTTGCAGATCAGTTGGATTTCACTTTTATCTGCTCAATTCTTGATCCGAGATCGAAAGATCGTGTTATCAAGCGTAACTTGGGGGACAATCTGACAGTGACAGAAATAGTCCAAGGAGTAGAAGACAATCTTGTGAGGCACTACAATTGCCTTAGTGAAGAACCAGAAGTAATGCAAGAAAGTGGTTACGTTGAGAAATCAGATGATGATGATGAAGTGGATCTGTTCACTGAGATGTTGCAAGAACAATTTAGTGACATCGGTTCACCACCAACGTCGGCAGACAGCGTTATGCAGGAGTTCAGAAGGTATCTCGCAGAAGATCGATTACAAATGGCAAACTTTGATATTTTGAAGTACTGGCAATCGCGTTCTTCCAGCTTTCCAAGATTGGCTAGAATGTTTTATTCTATACCTTCTTCATCCGTAACAACAGAGAGATCGTTTGGCGTAGCAAGGTCCGTTATTGGTACGCACCGTCATAACCTGTTGGCTGAGTCACTATCTACATTGATGTTTCTACATACGAATAAGAGTTTAGTGAAATCTTCTATCAAAGACGGCAAGTGGTTGTGAATTATGATAGATCATATGTATATACTACAATATTACAATAGATGCATGATAGTCTTTTTATTTATGCGGTGATTATTAGCCAATTTTTTATATCTCTTACAGGATGTTTGATATACATTTTGATAAATCGATAACGAGATCACGAATATTCCGAAACCGCCATAAAATCACTTCAATAATTCGTTTGACCCATTAGTATCTGTGGTATTCCCCAGCCTTTCTTATTTCCAAAGAGATTTGTCAGATGTTCTTCTGGCCAAAAACAACAAAAAAATCTCCAATATATTAACAGAAAATGAATGGAATTGTTTTGGTTTCCCAAGGAAAAATTGCAAAAGCGCAGAAGAAGACCATTATTTTCTAATATTTTATGCCTATGGATTAGTCAAAGATATTTCTGCCTACTCAGGCGACATATATATGAATTGCATGGATTGGATATCCTATTGCAGCTCTATCTGTTCTTCTGTTATGATGGAAAACCCAGTATTAATATATTGTGCTCGGTACCTATTGGACCACCCCTTGGTGCTATAGATTTTATATCAGAATTTGAGATAATTGGCATAGCTCTTTAAAAAGACATCAAAATCCCCAAATAGGAAATATCACCGTATTCGAACATGTAGTACAATCCGTGCGGATGACGGATTGAGGTGGGCTCTATCCGTGCCCATCTCTAATTTTGAGAATTCCTAATGCTAGGATTCATATTTCTTATCACTAGGAGGTGATAGTTTTCATCTAGTTCAATAACTCTCAATTCTCTCTATTCAAAAAATCAACTGCGAAAACAGTAATTGTTCGACGAATTATTCGAACTGGATGTCGAATAAGTATGACCCTTATTCGATCACATCCGTAGATTTTGTTGATGAACCGCCAGTGGGCAAATTGGCAAATTTGTCGTATTCAAAATCTGAAAGCAGACATTAATACTCTCCCTGTAGGAATTTGAGCCGCATTAGTCCAGAAAGATCGTCTGCGTGTTTATACCTGATTCTTATTCTCCTGGAAGTCCCAGACACTAGGACTCTCCGGTGTTTCCAAAAAAATCCACTTAGCCATTCAGAGGGTGAAAACCTTAAACCTTTCTTGAAAACCAGATCATGCTGGCGTCGCTTTGGCCAAAATCTTTGCCCTCTCGGTCCGTATGCTGGAAAAATCGCATTTAATTTCAGTAAATCACATTGAGTCATTGACATTGATATGGTATTTGTGAAACTGGTCAGCCATGGAAACTCATCTCTGGCTAATCTCCTCCAGAATTTTAACGGACGATGGCCATTACTTACAGTTATATGCCACGATATCTTTCTCTCACGTTTTATTATATTCGTGCATACAAGGCTCTATTGTAATCAATGAAATAGCCAGACGGTAATAAGATGCAACTTTTGAAGAAACGTGAGATTTGCTTGATCCAAATGCGCATCTCTATATTCAGGGTGAGCGACGCTTCAAAACAAAATCGTCAATAAACCACTTGTGAAATCTATAATCATCACTAAGCTCTGGATGGAACGAAGTAACCAAGATGTTACCTTGTCTAGCAGCCACTATCAGTCCACTTTGCAAACTGTGTAATACCTCGACGGGTGCCTCGTTGCGAAATTTCGTAGTGGAGTAGATGATGTTCCCATCGTCATTTACCTGTCCGATTGGAAGGAATTCGCCGTTATAAGGCGTAGCCAATACTTTTGAAATCACTGGGGCTCTAATGAATATGGTTGGGAATGAGTTAACGCCGGCGATAAAGGAGCTGAAGTCCAAGTTTTCCTCAAAAGAGTCTTTCTGTCTCCCAAATGCATTTCTCTTGACTTGGATATCAAGAGCTCCCAGGGCTTTCTGATCTGGGCGACCATTGATAATTTGCTTTGATAGGAAGATCAGGCCAGCACAGGTTCCCCAGATTGGCTTGTTGGAAGAGATGAACTGCTGAAGGGGAACAAACATGTTCGTTCTCTCAGCAATCAAGGAAATTGAGGTACTCTCACCACCGGGAACCACCAGGGCATCACAACTCTTCAGCTGCTTTTCAGTTCGCACCTCGATGTATTGGAAGTCCATGGTATCATAACCTCGAGTGGCAGCCTCTAACAGATCCAAGTGCTCTCTAAAAGCACCCTGTAGTGCGAGCACTCCCACGACATATCTCTCTCTTACAGTCATAATAAGTTCCCAACTGGCTTTTACATGACTTTGAACTGGGGCAGCATAAGCGCGTTAAATACTTTTTGCAATGAGTCAGACTTGAAATCGGGACGCTGGGTGTGCATTTTTTGAGTTGATAAAGAGAAATGTGTGCAGATGCCCCCGGGTCAAAAGTGGACGCAGAAGAGTCAACTTTCCATGGCTGGAGTCAAAATATTACGTCATAGCAAATTGTTTTGCTGTGCAGAGGATACATCAAGAACAAAAAGCACCACTACAATCTCAATAATAACAAGATTGCAGCGGTGTATCTTATCGATTTCCCCTCATCCATAGCCACGCTTTTCTGCTGGATTATCATCTTTACTTCTGCTAAACTATCGCCCCTTTTTTGAGGCTGAGCAATGTATGCATCGCATATCGATACCAAATCAGTCATCCGAATTCCTTCTAAGGTCATAAGCCTGGCACTATTTAATGATACCCCATTAAAGGGATTATATAAGCGTCAAAACTTTAGCGCATCAACCCAGAGTCAAAGCCAGGTCTTTCCAAGAATCAGTAGACTTACAGGCGAATTCTAGGGTGTAAACTCTTGGCAGATCTATCTACATGTGTTTGAGATCTGTTTGGGCAAGAGCTGTTTGACAGAAGGACGAAGAGATGGAGAGTTAAACTTTTCAACTCGCGTTCTTTTTTGAGGAAGGTTGCGATCCTTTCTCTATCCTCCAAATTCCATTTTGAGCAGATTTCTCCGCTCTGTCCGAACTCAGGAGTCACAATTCTCGACTCCTCTAGTCTTTGAATTAGTGAATCATGATGCCGAATGAGCAACGTTTTGATCTGCCATCTTGGCCCCATGAGTATAAAAGCGTCGCGTCCCGCCCGAAGGAGTTCAACCACTTATACGGCCGACTTGAGGAGTAAAGTGATATCGCAATGTCCGAACACAAGTTGAACAAAGGGCTCGCACAGATGCTCAAGGGGGGCGTTATTATGGACGTTGTTAACGCTGAACAGGCCAGAATCGCTGAGAGAAGTGGTGCCTGTGCTGTGATGGCTCTGGAGAGAATCCCAGCAGATATGAGAGCGTCAGGACAAGTCTGCCGTATGTCTGATCCAAAGCTGATTCAGGAGATCATGGATGCAGTATCTATTCCAGTGATGGCCAAATGCCGTATTGGCCATTTTGTCGAAGCCCAAGTGTTGGAGGCCGTTGGTGTGGATTACATCGATGAGTCAGAAGTCTTGACACCAGCCGATAAGAAGTACCATATCAAGAAAAGCGGATTCAAAGTGCCATTTGTGTGTGGTGCTAAGAACTTGGGCGAAGCACTGAGAAGAATTGAGGAAGGCGCCTCAATGATCAGATCGAAAGGTGAGGCTGGTACCGGTGATATTTCTTCCGCTGTGGGTCATGTCACATTGATAAAGGAACAAATAAAACAGGTGCTCGCCTTCGAGACTGATGCTGAGTTTGAAGAATTTGCGCAAAAGGAGAGAATCCCGGTCGCAAGACTCAAAGAACTGAAGACCAATGGTGGTAAACTGCCAGTCGTGAACTTTGCTGCAGGTGGTGTTGCCACACCAGCTGATGCTGCTCTGTGTATGCAATTGGGCTGTGATGGTGTCTTTGTTGGCTCTGGTATCTTCAAGTCGAAGAATCCTGAGAAGTTGGCAACTAGTATTGTCAATGCTGTCACTCACTACAACGATCCTGCAAAGATCTTGGAATACTCAACTGATTTGGGTGAGTTGATGTTTGGTGTTGCCATTGACCAATTGAAAGACAATGAGAAACTCTCGTCCAGAGGATGGTAAAGAAGTCCTCCCATGTTCAATAAATAGATATGATATATTCATGAAACATGGCGTCTGTAAACTCTCCACCAGTTACGTGTGTCGGAATTCACGTGTTTTTAGAGACTTAACAGATCATAAAAAATCTAATCTCCTTTGTACTCAGCTCATACAGTGAGTACCTTTATGTACCAAACCAGCTGGGACCTTCTTGCAATAATTTGATGAATCCATTAGTGAAGCCATGGATTGTGGTACTGGCAACAAGGCAAGGGGCTGGAAAAATGAATACTCCATGTATGTCTCGATGAACAAAAGGTTTGAAATAAAAGAGAACGTGTGTGGCTCCAACTCTGAAGGGTTGACAGGATCTCTTCTTGTCAAAAATTGTTTATGACAGTCACTTTGGAAATGGGACACCTAGGAGAATTGAAAGCGCTATCTTTCTTTTCATTACTACCGCCATAACTACGGAGCATTCCCCGAAATGGCAATTAAACCAAACTGAAGATGTGATGATGCAATTTGCATCCGATTGCGATCAAGCTGATCCTACAGTAAAATAATAATAAGCTCACCTATTGCCAAAAACAGAACAAGGTAACTTGAATAGGAGAACTATTTTACCGAATCTCTTGCTTATCCAACCGGAAATGTAAACACTTGGCGAATGGCGTTCGAAGACAAGAATTATGGCTGTTTTTTCACTCTTGATCGTTTCATTGGCATTATGGCGATAGATATTATCTCCTACATACTACAGAGAATAGGGATGAGATCGAATCGAATACGCGGCCAGACCCCTTGGTTTTACTCGAAAGCTATAATGATGCTTATCTTATTTTTCAGTGAAGGTATGAAATTAAAAGTAGCAATAATGGATTCCTTCGAGCATCTTTCAAGGCCTTTGGAAGAAAAATAAGTATTATTCTATAGTTGGACAATTTGATTGGGGGCCTCTCCCGAGTAATTTCGAATAATCACTTCAAAGTGCTTACATTAAAAATTTTTTCGGGAAAAGGGCTTCCCTTTGTACTATAGACATTGATTAGTATATAGATATTAGATACTACCTATGTTACCGATAAAATTACGTCCTCCTAGTTATGATATCTTTTTACTCTATTCTGGCTTTACGTGATCACGTGCGTGGCGCGTCATACTGGAACGCGCTACATTTTCTTATATGAGAGAACATATGAGGAAGTACGAAAAGTTCACAAGCCCAAATAACGATCATTAGCCCACCATATGGTTGGACACCCTCGACAAGACTTCACTGAATAAAACATCTAATTTAAATCGTTGCATTTCTGTTATTTCTGCATTGCTGGTTCTCGTTGAAACGCAGAAATGTTCAAACATGATGCATTCAAGTCAGTTTTTATGAGCTATGGTGTCGCACATCATACCATTGGAAAGAGGATATCCATTTGTACCATATACATTGCTTATAGATCCCCATTTCACTCTAAACACTATAAAAGGGCCAAAAAATGTAATTATTCGAGCGAGTATTCCATTCGAATATCGAATAAGCGTAGGGGTTATTCGATCTCCCCTAACAGAGAATTTAGATTCCGTAGGAAGGAGGTATTCTGTTTCGTAGCTTCGATTTGCATTCTCCCTCCGGCCTCACCATATTTCCAACATTCTGTTTTCTTTGGGTTGCTGAATGTTTGCGAGAATCAGAGTAGGGCCGAAAATCCGCTTCTATTTTATTTTTGACTGTGGAGGGGAAGAGGGACAAATCATAAGTGGATGGAATGAATACGTCCCTGAAAGGCGTATGTAGAGATTAGGGATGTAATCGAATAACCCCTACGCTTATTCGACATCCGGTTCGAGTAATTCGTCGAATAGTTATCGTTTTCGCAGTTTATTGCTGGAATAGAGGAAATTGAGAGCTATGAACTAGCTAAAAACTACCTCCCCCTAATAGTACATAAAGAATATGGATCCTAGGATTATCGAATTTCAAACTGGATTCATTGCTTTGGAAAGGGCAGTATGATGTATCACCTGATTGATCACTCTTCTGGACAGAAGCAGGACAACGCGTTTGGATGTCATGAAAAACTTGCTCGAATCGGCCACTAATCAACACTGCTGTATAAAAAATGAACATTCTCGGAGTCTGCGGCCAATAAAAAGCAGTAAAGTTGTTGATCAAATATCGTACTAACATATAGGTAGTAAAAAAATATAGTATCATGTTTGTTCCAAAGGGCTGATATTTGAGCTTGTTCGGAATTATTCGTGAACGGCTATTGATGAAGAATATTATAAGAAGAACTAGACCCATTTTCTGTTCAAAGAATTAAAAAACAACAGAAATGCCATAAATCGCTTTGAATAATCCAATCCAATCATTGTTTAATTCATGTCATTACAGAATCAAGAGCGATACGTGATTACTTTCTTCGAATAAATCAGGGGCTTCACATCCGTATTCGATTACATCCCTACTAGAGACGCAATCGAATGAGGAACATCCTATTATCTGACTCACGGAAGTCTCTCCCTTCTGCTAAAGTTCCTCAGTTCCAAAAGCCCTAGAAAGAAGAAAAAGCGTCTTATCAAATGCGGTATTTCTAGAAGTTGCCAGTTTACTGACCGAGACGCCTGATGGAATAATCGGGGGAACCGTTCCATCAAAGATCATGAGATCAAAAATATTATTTCAGAAGGATATCTCTAAGAAGAGAGTACTGGCAGGACTGATCAAGGATTCAACGCAAACTTGACTCCTCAATCGTATGAAAATCTCAAATCCCCAAGTCCCAGAGATGAAATTGGGAGCTCTAAAAATTCCACTCCACAATTTTCCAAGCATAATTTACAATTCTTGATGTCAGTCCCAATAGCAGCATTCACCTGAATCAGGAGCCACCACATGGCACATACTGTCATTATTGGTTTTGTTGAACACAGATTTGAATAAAATGAAACTTTCCTTTATTTTACTTAGTTCCACGTCATCCGAATCGGTTTGGCAATTGAATGCGACGATGGTCCTATTGGTACAGGAATAAAGTATATTTGAGGGTTAGAACAATTTTTGCATGATTAAACGGAGCTCCAAGAGGTGTTTCATAGAGGAAATGGCAAAACACAAGGAAGATTTTGGCATCCACTCTATTTTGAAGATTAAGATGGTCAATTCGGAAATCTTTCCAAAATCATAGATTTAGTTTGAACTTTGCTCATGCTATGATTTACTTCCTCATTAAAATGTTTCGAGGACACTTTCAAAATACTACCCACTCCCCTCCCCCTGCCACTATCCCTTCTTCTTCTACTCTCACCACCATCCAATTTATTTTCCATATATTCGCCACCCCATATCGTCCCTTCCCTTCCCAGCTGTTGAGGGTCACAGGCGACTCTTCTCAGTGTTATGACTATGAAAGAACTAAATATTTAATAGATTCGTTGATGAAATGTACCCTTTGTATATTCACGCGACAGAGATTTTTTTTATTAATATCCTTTCCTGACTCCACTGCTCGCAGGTCTCCTCCAAAATGACATCCACAAATCAAAGTCTCCCAACCGAAGGACCTAGAGGATATGATGACTGATAGTGAGACACATTTTAGAAAAGTAGATAAAGATGAATTTCGTGAGGATGGCAAACGGTAGCCATTGGCTGGTTGCTACAGGGTGCGGATACTCCGGCTTCATATCCTTCGGCATGGCGAGCTCTTTTGGTGTATTTCAAACTCATTACGAAGCAACTTTGTTCTCAGATGTGCGCAGTCGAATGATAAAATCAAAACATTGAGTACCACACATACAAGATCTTAATAAAGAATTGTTTCTTTCAGACTGCTAACTTTAGATATGATACTCTGAATGTGTCAAATCTTGTCGGTATGCTTGCATCATACCCTCCAATTTTCTACCTTGATTATTGTGCCGCTTTTATCAGCCCAGGCACTACTGTGACAGAGTATATGATCGTCAGATACAACTTATTTGGTGGGCCAGGGTGTATCGTGTCAGGTCTAGTGGGCGATAGGATTGTCCGCTGTAATACGTTGTTCTCTTACTATCTGCGGAATTGCCATATTGGCAATGTGGATCCCCTCAATAAAATATGAGTTGATAGGTCTGTTCACTCTGTTTGCTTGCATCTTTGGGTTCTGTATTGGAATTTAGTCCTCTATTTTCATTATTTCCAGCATGCCTTAGCCAGAGTTTTGACATACAGGCTGTAAAACTCGGTTGGGGGTTTTTCCTTGCCACATCCTCACAGGGGCCTTTATTGAGTTGTCTGATAGCTGGATCATTCGGAAAGGAAAACCATCTACTGAAGATATCATCCATTGATAATGATGATTTGTTACACGATCATCTTATAAGCTACTTGGAGCAAGATTGTTCATTTCCTCAAAACCCTTCCGTTATTTCTAATTATAAGTATAATGACTCACTTCTAAGGTATCAAGTTTTATTCCTTAGGGATGAAATCCAACAAAGAATATCCGCTATCCGCTTATTCGGGCCCGATATGCATTTAGATAAGTTAGCATATTGCAGTTTATCACGAATAGAGCGAGAATCAATCCTATACACCTGCTACTAGCTAACAAATATGTGCATTGACTATTAACTAATGCAATTGCATTGGCATTTGACACGAAGTCCACGATCTAATGAACTTCTTGCTATTACGAGGGTAGTGTCATGTGACTCGCACATATTGAAGGGCGACTTCCGAGAGTGACTGATTCTGTTCTCTTTTAGCCAGTTCTATATAACAGACATGAAGTATAGATCATACCCCATGATATTTTAAAACCATATCTTCCATCATAGCGCTACCCTTTCATCAAATACAGCAGAAGAACCAAGTAATGGTCTTGATGCGTCTTGTCCTAGGAGTCCCTACAAATCCAATGAGTCATGACTGATAAACGGCTGTTTGTTTCATCGCAAAGAGTTTATTCTCTGCCATTATTCTCAGCAGGGAACAGGATGATGGACTTACCAGAAGCGATTCCTTTGCGCCGGCTATATATAAGCGCACCTGTGCTCACTCAAAACTTAAGGGTTAACTCGAACCATTCCAAGTACGGTTTACAAGAAACTCAACGCAAGTCTAATTCATGGTTCTCTTCATCCCCAAGTACTTCAAACAAGAGAATTTTGAAGAAGCTGTTGCTCTCATCAAGAGCAATCCGCTTGGTTTGCTCATATTATCTGAATCATCTCTTCTCTCACGAGAATCACACGTCGAACTGTCACATCTTCCATTCACACAGTCAGCTCAGTTTCTGAAGATGGATCTGAGATCACCTTAATTACCCATATGGCCAAGGGTAATGACCAAGGGTAATGGGTAATGACCAAGTTCCTCAATTGTAGAGCACAGGGAAATGTATTGTGGTGTTCAACGGTAAACATGACTCATATGTGTCTTCCTCATGGTACGAACAAAAGAAGATCGACCATAAGATTGTATCCACTTGGGACTATTCCACAGTACATGCTCATGGCGAGGTCAAAATTGTAAGAGATGATAAAGAGTGAATGCTACACCTGTTAAATGACGTCGCTGATCACCACGAGGGGAACAGACCAAAGGATACACTTGTTGAAGAGATCTGGAAGGTTGGAGATGCTCCAAAACCATATGTTGAAGCGAACATAAACGGTATTGTTGGTGTAGAGATCAGAGTCACCAAGATTGAGCACAAGGTAAAGATGAACCAGAACAGACCGGCCAATGACGTTAGGAAGATTATTGAAAGCTATAATGCCGAAATTGGTAGTGAAAAGGGTGATGCTATGGCGGAGGCAACAGCTAGCCACTACGGAAACCAACTGTGATGCTTATATAAAACCTTAGGAGAGTGATATTACTTTTCACATGAAGAGACATAGATTTTAAAATTTTCAGATCTGATTGAGAATACTAGATTGAAGATATTGCAGAGAAGATGGGGCAGAATACTGAGCGGAAAATGAGTTCTAACAGAGTTATCATAATCTCATTTCGTTTTTTTCTGGGACCCTTTTGGCAGCTCTAGAGGAATGACGAGGATTTCTAGCACTTGTCTACGAGCCAGCATGCTCTAACTAGTGGATTCCGACTTTTGAGTCATAAGATAGTTATCTGCGATGCGGTAAGGTTATTTTGAACATCAAGTGTTTCCCCAGCAATTGCCTTCTTGACTTTTATATGGAAAATCTTCATCAAGTAAACAATGATCAACGTGAAGAAACTCTACGGAACGTCAAAGATAAATCCAAAACAAGGAAGGCCTTATCCATGCCTTTTTCGGATTCCATCAATATCTAGGGAAGATGCTTTATTTTCTCATATTTGGGTTTCCCTGGATCCTCCATTTCCTTTTTTGTTTTCCCACACTCGCTATTCATGTGCCCATCACTTCTTTTATTCTGATGTGAATGTCTATGGATGCTAGCAATGGTTCTTGTAAGTTGTTTCTCTTATGCCTGATATCAAACCGGAAAATGTTATTATGGTTTCTGGTATGCTGCGGGTGCTTTGGTAACATGGATGGAATTTAATATCTTGTTGTTTCTTTTCCTTGTTTTCAGAATTCAGATTCTAATTGCTCCACCTTGACAGATTCATGCTCTGTTGAGGCCCTCCGGAAGCATCTCAATTAATGTGACTTGTCGGAATTAAATAATAAAAAGAGTTCGCATTCTACATGCGTGCACCAGCATGACCGTTTCAAGATGGGGAGTTCTTCCGAAGGAGTTGTGTCTAAATATGTCATATGAAGACTGATTTGGGGGGCAGACCTGAATTGAATCTTGAAAAGTTAAATGCTGAGAATGTAATTCGAAGTTCGGGCTTTGGGCGTTGAGATAACTTGGAATGTTTGACAGTAACGGCTCACATAAAGAAGTGCTGTCAAAATGTGTTCGCAAGTAAATGACGTTACTATGTCTCTTCAAATGAATAAAAATGCATCACTGATCATTTGAGAGTACTATTAATGACTAAGTTCTAACCTGGATTATCTTTTAGTGGTATAACCTGGATAGATTATGATTTTAATAAAGAGACATTCCCTCACTTTCAGTCGTGAATTATGATTTTCACCTAACGAACCAATCAAATCAAAAACAAAGTCAAAATCGAAGTCAAACACAGAGTCAAAAGCGAAGCCTATAATAAAGTCAAAAATAACAGGCTTATACCATAACATAATGATAAATTTGGTGCAGCCCGATCCATAGTTAGTATTGGGACGAGTTCTTCGATTATATCCCCAATTTATTTACTGTCACTTTTAGCGTAAGCACGATATAGCAATGTATATGTCAGAGTAGATCGGACATTGAATGACTATGCCTAAGGCTTTCAATTGGATCTAATATGTAAACTAAGAACGTCCAAAAATGAAGAGTATACTAGATTCAAAAGAATATCCGAATAATCCGTTTCAAGCAATCACGTGGATTTGTCCTTTTTGGTGTTCTTCTTTTTGATGCAATTTGGATTGTTGTTTGCTCTGTGTTTGTGTTTGGCGATTCAGGGCTCCCAGAGTTCATTCTACAATCGTACACTGTAAGTGGTCCGTTCACATATATCTATTTAGTTTGAACAATGAAAGTTATTTATAAGACTTGTCGAAAAAAAAATTGAAAAAAACAGAAGAGTAATTTCTCAGACATTATCAGGTCACAGGTGTAATCAGAACACCCGTGGCCCGTTTATGGTTTTCTGTATAATAAGAAACCACTCTTCACACCAACCTTAGTGTACAACAGTTGAGCTCTGTGGTTCTCAAACTGAGTGCTCCAGTATACCTTTTTGCACCCAAACTTATCACCCTCCTTGTATACGAATTCGATAAGGGCCTTGCCTACTCCATGCAGTCTGGAGTCGCTTCTGACAAATAAGTCGTTCAGGTACAAGCTGTCACAAACAGTCCAAGTGTTTCTGTGAGTGAGGTAGTTGGCAAACCCGATGAGCTTACCATTGTCGTCAACAGCAACACAAGAATACACCGGTTCCTCAGGATCGAAGAATCTCTTGAATGTTGTCTCTGTGGCTTCTGAAGGGACCATGTTGAGAGACTTGTAGAACTCCAAGTATGAACCTTCTCCCCTCCACATATCCAACCACTCTGCTTTGTCCTTCTTTTCAATTGGTCTGATGATAAATGACATTGTTAATTGATCTGTCTTTCTCGTGAAGTGATAACAATAGATTTCAGAAAATTGACAAGGGCATCCTTCCTCTTTATAAGGATCCTTGGAGACACTAAGGGATATAACTTCTCAATTTGGGTCTTGCGCTGGGGCGCTATTGCTGCTTTCATATGGCGGTCGGCGAACGAACTCCTTCGCTCCACTGACTCCTCTCAGAATTACAGATATGACTCACTTCCGCTAATTAAATAGTGTTACCTATAAATTTAGGCGTGTAATAAATGGAGTATCAGTCATTACAATTTGTGAGGCGCCAAGGTTTACCCATTTTTCTCGCATTGCTCAATCCAATTCTCTTTATTTTAGAGATGAACAAGTAAGCTTGATGGAATTATGAGTCGAGCGTCTTGGCCTTCCTTTGAGACGAAAGAGAGTCACCCGAATAGATTATAGTTATTTGCACTCATAAAGCTAATCCATGATGCAGCTTATTCCTAATGCTACTCTTCAGTATCTTAAGTTCTCAGTTCTAAAAACTTGTCGGGGAAATCCTGTGAACACTTTTGTGCACTCTTTCTGGACCCTTGCAGCTCGCGCTTACAACTAGCGTCTAAAGTCTAAAGCCGCAAGCGGGTGAAATTTCCAATTGGTCTTTGGGAGTTGAACCAATGCGCCAATGAACTATGACCTATCCGAATGCAGGCTGTTTCTCTTTTCCCTTTCAATTTTGCATCAATTCGACGTGAGCACAATAGTAGTCCTCAACCACCAGAAACACATATGGCTTTTCGTTATACAGCCCTGTCACTATCACGTGAATGCTGACCCAACTGATGACAAAGTGCTATAATGTAAAATATGTGGCACATACCGAACTATTTAAGGGAGCTCTTGAATTCGAAACGTTTCCACCCATAGATACTCAAGTCCCATATAGCTAGCAAATTGCAATGAAGTAAACATTTTCCACCTAACGCTCTCTCATCGCTAAACGGCAAAAGAGCGAAGCAACAGAACTCCAACCGCAACCACAATCGGGTTCGAGAGTCAAGGAAGCACTGCTACAAAGGAAAGATAACTGGTTTGTAGCTTCCCGAGCATCTCCAACACCACTTAGAGCAGGAAAAGCATTGAAGATCAAAAGAGATAAGCGCTTTGTATCTTACGGCTTTGCTTCGGAGCAGATAGTGAGCGCTTCCTCACCTTCGTGAGGTACTTGAATTAGGACAGATTGAGTCCAAAAACGGATATCGATTTTCTGTAGAATTAGATATATTGGAGAGACGTGCTCATCAACACTGTCAAGGCTGACAATGATGCTTCTATTCATCCTATCGCCATGCGTTTCAAGGGAGAGGAGCTGTGGTATTGCCATAATTAAGATCGCAATCCATCGTCATAACTTTTCAGGCACCACATACAAAATCTGAACAGTTGGGGCTGGTGATCGAAATCCTGGATTTTTCAAAATATCCCAATGACCTTATCGTTATCATCGGACTGCGGTATTTCCTAGACCCCCTAGAAGTGTTCTAGACACTCACGAATCACACCTATCCGTGGGAATTGCGAGGATCCGAGATGGAAAATGAGCCCAGCGTTAGTTGTATGACAATACAGGGGCCACAAAGCCGTAGTTTGCAACACTCTGAAGTCTAGAACACCAGCATATCACCTTTTTCGCACTTTATTGAGTACTTCCCACGCACCACTGAAGAATCTGTGGCATTATTTGTTGTTATCAGCCTCACGTCGCCACTTGCGCGCACGGCTCTGTGATTTATGGTTTAGGGCTCTCTGCTGATCAACCGACACTCAAAGAACCAACAAAGTAATAGCCATGCCCTTTTCCTTGCTAGTATCCCAAGCCCCTTTACAAGACTTACTAGATTTTAATATTCAAGAAACTTGTTAACAATCAGCAAGTGAAGAAACGAGATCGGCGCCTGCGAAAAACTTGACGCCGTGCAGTCTGAACAGATCCTCAATCTTATAAACAAAAGTGTGGTTCTCTAACGTAATTCGACATCCCACACTCTGATGATGAGAACAATAAGCATGTGCGTGTATATATAGAGAGAAGTGGTCAACTCGCTGTTTGAACTTCTCTGAACATCTCTGAACTGAACTAGACAAAAGTTTGGTGATGGCGTCCCGTGTCCTCGTGCCGCTCAGAAGACTCAAATGGGGATTTCTCCCCGTGAGAAGAGACGTTGAAGACTTCCCAGCTGACACTGACGCTGACGCTGACAGTCCTGTTCTTGAGCTAGATCTCAAGGACCAGGAAGCTGAGCTGGCAGTGTCCACTTCCGAAGAAGATCAGGAGCAGCTGGAGTACAGGGACGAGGCGGACAGGTCCTGGTGGAAGTTCTTTGACGAGTACGAGTACCGTATCAACAAGTACACCAGGGCAAAGCACAAATGGTTCAAGTGGTTTAATGAGTCGGACACACCCGCAGAGAGAAAGCTCATCATAAAGCTGGACATCACGTTGGCCTTCTACTCCATGATCGCCTACTGGGCCAAGTATCTCGACCAGACAAACTTGAACAACGCGTACGTCTCCGGGATGAAAGAGGATCTGGGCTTCAAAGGCAGTGATCTTGTCAAGACACAAGCTATGTTCACCGTCGGTTCCATTATCTTCCAAATCCCCTTCATGTACATCCTTTACAGACTGCCAATGAGCTATGTCTTGCCCTTGTTGGACATTGGATGGTCGTGTTTTACACTGGCGATCTACAGAGTCGAGAATGTTTCCCAGCTGAAAGTGATGAGATTCTTTGTCGGTGTATTTGAGGCCCCTGCATACTTGGCCTATCAGTTCCTTTTTGGCTCTTTCTACAAATACGATGAAATCGTGCGTCGGTCCATGATTTATTATATTGGACAGTATTTGGGGATTTGCACGAGTGGATTACTCCAGGGAAAGCTTTACAGCTCTTTCCATATGAAGAATGGTCTAGAAGGTTGGAGATGGATGATGATCTTCGACGCTGTCATCAGTTTTTCTGTGGGCATCATTGGTTTTTACGTCTTGCCTGGTACTCCGGAGAACTGTTATTCGATTTGGTTGACGGATGATGAAATCAGATTGGCAAGATCAAGACTGAAGAAAAACCACACGGGCACCACGGATTATTCAAGAAAGTTCTTTGACAAAGATGTTTGGATCAAAATTTTGACCTCATGGGAAACCTATGTGTTATCTCTATGGAATATTTTTTGTTGGAATAACAACAACGGCACGTCTGGAGCTTATTTACTTTGGTTAAAATCATTGAAACGATTCTCCATCCCCAAAATTAACCAACTCTCTGCAATGAGTCCTGCTCTCGGGATCCTGTGGTTGATTTTAACAGGGCTCTACGCTGATCTTCTGCATTCAAGATGGCAGGCACTCGTCATTTCACAAGCATTCAATTTCATGGGCAATGTCATATTGGCAGTATGGTACGTTCCTGAAGGTGCCAAGTGGTTTGCATGGATGTTACAATATATGGGGTGGGCTTGTGCGCCAACGTTATATTCGTGGATGAATGATATCTGTCGAAGAGATGTGCAAGTGAGAGCCGTCACGTTGGTCATTATGAACATGTTGGCGCAGACTTTCTCTGCTTGGATCTCGGTGATCGTGTGGAATACAAAGGAACAACCTAGATTTTTGAAAGGTTATACATGGACAGCCGTTGCCGCGTTCTTACTTGCTGCTTGGACATTTGTTGTGTTATACTTTTATAAGAAAACTGAAAGGAAATACGCTAGAGAGAATGGTATTGTGATTTATAACTCAAAAACCGGTGAGAACTATCCGTTGGATAAAGATGCATAGAATTGAGTGGCTTTGGATGGATTGTTTACAAAACAAGTAGGAAACATTTATACAGAAGTCGTATCATAATCTAAACGTTTTTGATATGTTCAGTTAGTAAATCAAGTACACCATGATAATAGAAAGTCAAGCCGGATTATACCGGGGTAATTCATATAGATCAATCATAAGGGCGCTGGCAGGATCATATGAGGCTACTCAGCAAACGCTTGCTTTAGGAGTTGGGAATGGGATTCGCGTAGGTCATTTTCTATTGCTCACCGCCATTCGATTGAAGTCGAATAACCAGCTCAGAGCTTCTGACATCGGATATCCTTATCTTCTACCTACAATTTTCGATGAAGCACAAAAAATACCTTACTGTATCTATTATGGAAACATGTAACCTCGAACATTGAAGTTTGGAACATGGGAACCAGCGTGCTACACTTGCTTGTTGCCCAGAGCCGTTACTCCTTCTTGTTGTCTAGCATGTAGAGTTGGGCACGGGTCTCGAAATGATCCGTACGATTCGCACAGATCTTCGGATCACGGATCACTTGAAGCACGATGATCCGTAATCCTTAGGGTTCACTTGTGCCAGAAGCTAATTAGTGAAGTGTGTAAAGGCAGTTCGCTGAATGAATTATGGGAGTTAATATCAATAAGTTTTCTCGAATAAAATTGGATTTGTAGTACTTTTATAATAGTCGTCATCTCGCTATCGCTGTGACAAAATGGATCAACGCTCTTACGAAATGTGAAAAAAACATTTGGCAATATATACATCGATGTAAGGGTAAAGACGCTTAATTAGACTCACAATTGATTGGTTCTATTGTTAAGATGGAGCGATTATACAGTAGAGGCTAAGGGGTGTTCTTATACCCCAGATTTGGGTGTCATAGAGACACTAAGCTCCGATAGGTCCTTGGGCCCTCACAATCGAGTACATGAAGAGCCTATCCATTATCCATCATAGTACCGTAATATATTCATATAATATATTACTATTTAACAATCACCTTCCATCTTTGATAGATGATTTTACTAAATTCTTATTGGTATGCAAGAACATCAATATAGAGAGTGACTCATCCGAGAAGTAACGATGGAGTGTAACGGACACTGAAAATGCAACGCATTCTCTTTTGAATCAGAGGAACCAAAAGTCTACCGTATAAGGAACGGTTTCGAGCGGTGCTCGGATCATCTACGGATCACTGATTACGAAAGTCCATATGATCCGAGGATCACGGATCAGCCTTTTTGTATGATCCGACCCAACTCTAGTAGCATGAAGTGGCTGTTAGAAATTGAATACACCAACTGACTTGGAATTTTGGAACATATCGAACTGGTAAAACCGTAATATTAAACTCTTTGTTCTTGACAAATGGAAACGGACGTACAGCTGCCAGCAAACTGTAAAAAAGTGGGGGAGGGGGCGCCCTGTGGATGCGCTGGCTGAGAAAGTTGAAACAACAATCGACAAGCGTCTGAAAAGCTGATGCTGCAATGCTGTTTCATGAGTCATCTTCATCTTCAGGAGGCTTAGACTTCAATCGAGCACTGAAATTGAACGTTGAACATTCCAAGCCGCATCGTTGTATATTCTTATTAATGTAATGTCTCAGTGAACATTGACACAGGTACCAACCCTCAGTTCTACAAAGTAGCGTACCTCTTCGCTCTGCAGGTCACCAGCCAAGTTAGAAAACTACTACTAAAGTCTGATGGTGTTATGAAAGACTTGGGTTTCACACTGCAAAGGTAAGAGAGCAGAGAGCCGGGCGCTATAACAGGTCCAACGACGACTGAATCCTTCCAGTTGCTTGTAGTTAAATGATAGTTCTCACTGGTCGGAACAGTAGGCACAGTAAGTACACACCAGTGACAGTCTGTAATGACCTCATAGAAAGGGAGTTAACCAACCATTCAAGATGAGTCCCCCGGCCCTATGTTCAAGCGATCAACACGAGTATTCTCCAAGAACCAATTGTGATTCAAGAACAATAGGAACCCTGGGAAAATAAATCGAAGAAGTATACTTTCGAGAAACATTCTAGATTCTCTCCAGATGTACGACAAGCCAATATTGGATGACCTGTTGAGATGCTTCTTCAGCAATAGTGGCGTAACTGCGAAAAAACCACGCCGAAACATTTGGAGCTGGAATGGCGTCTGATGAAACTTTATAGCATGTCCTCCAGTGAATCGAATATCAATGATTTGAGAACGCTGCCCTTGTGAAAGTCTAGGGTTCGAAACGAATATTTTAAGACTTAGGTAGTTACTACTCCCATGTCCGCTACAGAGATGCATTTGATTTTGACTCTGGAAGAATGGGCACACGTTCGGTAAATATTATTGGATATCAGTTCTATCCAAATAGAAAAAGTAAAGAGGCCACAGGGGACGGAAAAGTGGGAAGCCGCCAGCAAGTAAGCAATCCAGGTCGAGTGTCTGAGCAGTTTCACCAAATCTTTGGAAAAGTAGGACTCGTTTACACGGTGATGGTGTTCTTCCCATGATAAAAATCAGATTTCTCATCATAGAGAGCCTCAGAGCGTTACGGACCTGTATTTTTGCTCAGATGGAGCATCCACGGAGAGGGCAAACATACATGCCTAGTAACCATTATCGATATTTTTCAATGAAATGGCCACTTGAATTCCAATGAGCACCTCTTATGTGTTTTGCGCAGTAGAAGGAAAAACGAATGGTGCGAGAATGCTGGGATCTGGTTACGTACTGTGTACCTGAAGCCTGCGACCACTTCTCTTTCAATTACTGACTGCTTAATTGTTCGTATGTCTCTCAGTCTACACTATGCATGAAACAACGTTGACATGATGTACAGAATGCTGAATTTTCAAATTCTAGGTTCTAGAAGCCTCTGCAAAATATTTATGGAACATGCTTCTATCGCTCTCATAAGCCTTCATCTGCCCTCATTCCTTTATCGGGAACTATCCAATGCACGCTATGCATAGAGTTCACACTTATGGAAGAGCTGTTTTCGCTTTATGCAAAGAGAGCTGGGACGGGCAGTTCATTCTCTTTGTCATAGAGTTTGCCGTTCATTCTTAAACGATGGACAAGATAAATTGAGATTAGTGGCTACTTCTTGTTGGTCTTGGGGCTACTTGAGGATAGACACTGTGATAATATGAAGGCCATGTCAAAGAATCAAGGGGATATTATGGGAGCTGGACATGTAGGCCATCATAGTTCTACCAGTGAAGGGAGTTCGAATCCTTCACGAAATGATAGCTATTGCACGACCACTCAACGTCTTCCAAGTTGGAGAGAATTCGCAAAAGGTAAGCCCTTGCCACAGTCCCATAGATATTGTATATCCATGAGTTTAGAAGGATCAAGCCACAGGAACCCTTCAATCCGGCTCAAATCTCCCAACCTGCTGCTCAGAAATCAATCATATCTCGCATCGCCACCTTCTATTTCACCCCAACAAGTTTCAACTCAGTTTCATCCACTCATGCCAACGGTATCTTCAAGAACTGTGAGTACACTACCGCTGATTGATTTTGATGACCTGACTACTGATACTATTCAGAACGGCCCACTGGAATACCAATTTTCTCGCAAATGTAATATATGCGGTCGTTGTATTGCCCGTGACCTACTTCGACATGTAAGAACACATGACAAAGAGGCAAGGTTCAAGTGTTTCTATCCTAGGGCCACCTGTCATCACAAGAGTGGCTACTTCCACAGAAAGTACGATTTCAAGAAACATTTGCTTCATCATCATTTTGTTCTACGTGACAGCAATGTGAAGAGGTTGAAGAACTTAACGGATAAACTGGAACACGAGGGGACCTGTCCGTGTGGTAAGAGAATGATAGCAAGAGAGTGGCTCATACACATAATTTCAAGAAACTCAGATGGGAGCCTTGAATGTGAAGATCTCAGGGAGATGAATACGGAGGGTACCGTAGTTAACCCAATAGACTCCAAAAACTAGCTACATCCTAGACCATGGCTGTTATTGACCTAAGATTGATCCGTAGTACTTTCTCATTTATGTGGGTTTGGTGGCAACTTATAACAGCTGTTAAGCTGAAGCAATTGACTCATAAATCACGATTTATTATGCGTCCCTAAATGTGCTCTGGAATTTCATGTTTTGAATCTTTAGTTCAATGTTGTTGTCGATGCTAACAGTCGGGTTCTTATTCATGACATAATTTACGAGGTACGGGTGCGTTTCTTTGCAGTTTAGGTGGTTCAGTTGGCCAGAGATCCATATGGATGATCAAAGAATTCAAACATAGAGCTCATTCACTATTGTCTCTTCAGTGTCTACCAGCACAACCTCGGCAATAAAATGATCTCTAAGTACAGAAATCAGATATTATTGGGCAGGATGCCGTACGAAAGTATTCTGTGTCCACAACATCGAACTGATCTCATGATCTGGTAAGAGACCAATAAAAAAGAGGTAATGTCACGTACATTCATTGCATACACTTCCACACTGAGATGAGACAACAGTTCATTCGATCATGATGTGCAGCCTGCAGGACAAATCGGAAGCACCGCTCTGTACAGGTAAAACACTTTATGGTATGCACAACACGTTGCGTTCAGGTGATTGACTCAATAAGGCATGCTCTTGGTACTATTTTAGTTATCGTTTCCGCACAATTACACATTAGTAGACCAGCTCTACTCAACCAGTACGGTCACCATAATAAATATACTCAGCTTTACTAACGGACGTCAGTAGTAAGATAAAACTTGGGAAGACACCTGCCGATCTACCCATTCAGCGTCTGGTGAGAGGGAAGCGCTTGGATGTAATATGAGCCAAATATTAGACAATACTGCGTTTTTTCAGGTCCAAATAATTTATCCAGCTACCGGAGATGATGAATGGACAGGTGTCCTCTACAAATACAAGCCTCTAATCATCTGATAATTGTAATTTGTTTTCGGCTGTCTGATATGGGATGTTGTATGTGGTGGTGGAATTGACCCTTGTTCATTTGTCACTTCGTTACTAAGTTCACCGAGTTCAAATTGAACCCAGTCCTTGAATATTGATGTCCCAGTAACTTTTATAAACGGATGATGGGCGTTTAATTGCATTATAGAGTAGTGACTTTCAATGAACACAAGTCAGAAGTTTCAATGCACATCCTGACTTGACTCTACACTCACAAATCTGAGCATTCGTTATAAGCTCTAATGAGCCCATTGTTGAACACTCCCAAACATAGACTACGCCACTGTCAGCATCGAATCTGTTTTTCAATGAGAATATTCTGAGAAGGAACCTTAGGAACTCTAGCGGGTTCCGGTCTTCAGCAAAAGGGCTATCGGAGGTATTCACATCCCTCAATAGCATCACTCAGATCGCCTTCAAGTACGAGAATCCCTCTCCCCTCTAGAGAGTGAACATTGGTCAGAAAATTAACCTTCAGCTAGCCGAGGTTGGTCCCTTCACCCTGGACCTGCCATTTGACCTCTCCGTGAATGGAGTTGTCAGCAATGCTCTTGACAACACACACTCTGACCTCACCGTCGATGACGTCCAGCTTGCAACCCACAACGTTGACCAGGCCGGCAAACACACCTTGAACTCTCAAATTCAGTGTCAAATAATTGCAGGATTTTCCTGGTACTGTTCTTCCAAGGGAACTATGGAGATGGCGAAAACATCGAGACCCTAGACTTCGCTAGCCGTTGGACATGGGCATCAAAATTGACACTTTCAACGATTATCTCTCGATTCTAGTGAACTTCCAGCCATTGGATGTACAGCAGTCCAATGTGTTGTACTTGTATGACGCTTCCGAAAGCTGTTTAGCGAGGTTAACGCCATCCAGAACGGGCAGTTGACAGCCAAGCGAGTTCCTGCAATTAGCGCAATCACCCGCTCGAGTATCGAGGTATACAGGTTCAAGTTTCAACCAGGTTCTTTACTTCCACCGACGGCAGATCATGTGCATGAGTTTTGACAGAGATCAACGTCACAACGATTCAAATAACCTTTGGCGACCTTGCCGGCTACGCGGTCCGACTCTCGGCCTGTGCCAAACTAGCTATGTCGTTGCTACACCCTTAGTCCACTGTGTCAATCACAGCTACGTGAGCAAATGGAAACATGGATGGAATCCAGTTGCTCTAGCTTGTTCGAGCGCGGGATGGTGTGGTTGTTATTAACCTGTTTCTCCCAAAAAATATCAACGACGACAAATACTAACGTCACCACTATATGACCTTGTAAAATCGGCATAAGACGACTGTGAAACCACTGGAACAGTTACATTGACGGATATAGGGAGCGACGGCATTTCCACGGAACTCATCCGCGAATCTGACTAGTACATTTCTTTCAGCTCTTCCAAAAGGAGCATCTTCTGTTGCGGAAGTTTCTTCCAACAATCTTTCATCCTCTGGCAAGTTTTCTGTATCCAACTTTCATTCTGCTTACACCACAAGACCAATCAATAGCAATGGTGACTACGGCCGGTATTGTGTACTTCTACACCACGGTTGACACTGATGGCAATGTTACGACACCATGACAACACTCACGACAGTACGATGCGGGATACCGCGAGTACGGAATGGGCCGAGGTTTTGTATCCCTGTATGTCTGAAGACGATGATGTGATGTGAATGGGTTCAGAAGTCTTAGAACCTCAGCGCAGAAGAACTGTGCTCGAAATGAGATAGCGCGGCATAATGCAGTGTCGCCAACCCTGTTTAACACTACCACACGCTACTCAAACTTGGCGCATATTGAGAAGCTCACAAGTCTCTGATTTAGTCCTCTGTGAGATGTTCTGCTGTCTGTCACTTGTGGCCATGGCACAGGCCATGGTAAGGAGATGGGGACTTAGTCTCTTATAAGGCTCTACGCACGCTCCCATCATCCCCAGATATAGATGTATTACTCTTTGATCACCGTCAACATTGGAGTCGAAAGCTCGCATGAAATTCTTCAACGCTGTGACACCAGGACTCATGACCACATTAGTGGCCGCTAAGGAGGTCTCTGGCGTCTTCACAGCAATCAATTCCATCACCGAAAACTCAGCATCAACAGCACAAACTCCCTTCGGCTACTACGACGTGGTCGTTGCCTGGCTCATCGATACCAGTGGGGTGGCGACGGGTGACACGTTTTCCCTTGAGATGCCCTACGTCTTCGAGGTGAGAAACATCGTAGGTGGTGTTGCCACCAATTACTTTGACATCACGAATGGTGGTGAGACCTTCGCTTCCTGCTCCATTGACCAGGCCGCTGGCAAAGCACTCAAGACCACCATAACATGTCAGGTAATAGCAGACATATCCAGTTACTCCACCATCTCCGGCGCTATCGAAGTCACAGTTCAATTCGATGGTGGTGGAAGAACAGAGACAATCGACGCCGCCAGGTATTGTGTCTCTCTGGTTTCAACACTGTTACCTTCAATGGCGACCTTACCAGCACGGTTTTTTTGTTCCGCCCAATGTCGCTGCCAGACAGACTCTTCTGACACTAACCATGACAGGTGATATCTTTTTCTACTGGACAATGCCATCTGCTCTTTGTCAAACTGATGCTTATGGTATTCAGGTTGCTTTTTTCGATTCCTATCCCTGGCAGGATGGCTTGGTAGTCAACCAGGAAGAGACTGAAATTTACATTTCCGACCAGCTCTCAGCGTGTGGTTTCCCACAGACCTATGGGAACCTCCCCCATGTTTCTTCCCCCACTGTTTCGAGTGTGACCAACCAGAATTACACCAGCGTCGGCCATGTACCACATGGCTCGCGCTTTTGGCTATCTGCGTGTCAGAGATCAGTACCGTCGTAGATGAGCCGGCTTCCTTCTGTGGAAGATCACTAGAGAAGCACACCTTACGCCAAGAGGTGGAGGACCATTTCACACCTTTGAAGTCTG
>PPLH03000057.1:0-30016 GCA_003706445.3 Williopsis mrakii
TCCAAGTCGTTGTGGTGGTAGCGATACTGGCGGAAGACGATGGAACCTCGATAACCTCGGTTGTGGATGAGTCAGTACCGGTGGTTAGGTAACTAGTGGTGTAGGTACCAGTCCAAGTCGTGGTGGTGGTAGCAATACCAGAAGACGATGGAACCTCGATTACCTCGGTGGTTGACGAATCAGTACCGGTGGTCAGGTAACTAGTGGTGTAGGTACCAGTCCAAGTCGTGGTGGTGGTCACAATACTGGCGGAAGACGATGGAACCTCGATAACCTCGGTTGTGGATGAGTCAGTACCGGTGGTTAGGTAACTAGTGGTGTAGGTACCAGTCCAAGTCGTTGTGGTGGTAGCGATACTGGCGGAAGACGATGGAACCTCGATAACCTCGGTGGTTGACGAATCAGTACCGGTGGTTAGGTAACTAGTGGTGTAGGTACCAGTCCAAGTCGTGGTGGTGGTAGCGATACTGGCGGAAGACGATGGAACCTCGATTACCTCGGTGGTTGACGAATCAGTACCGGTGGTTAGGTAACTAGTGGTGTAGGTACCAGTCCAGGTCGTGGTGGTCGTAAATGTTAGGCACGAGATTACTGCTAGTGTTAATATTCATTTATCTTTGTCTGTTTGCCTTGTAAGGTAGTACTCACATTTTCCATTGGCGATAGGCTCTGCGTCAGCTGGTGGTTGACCGAAACCATTTCCAGAAGTGTATGGACCAGTCATTGCAAAGTTCCCGGTCGACCCATCTGCGCAGATAGCAGTGAATGAATACCACAATGATAAGTCCCAAAGGTTGAGGGGCTGCACCAAGTAGGTGACCCAAGGATAGTAGCCAGCAGGAATTGCACCCATGGAGATGTCAACTTCTGCACCATCTGGTGAAATGCTAATGGAGACATCAGGCGCTGTATCTGCGGTTTGGGGAAGTCCCATGGTGCTGAACTGGTTTGAGATGTACACTTCGAAATTGGTATTGGACACTTGACCTGAGAGGGTTATACCCTGAGGTAATGTCAGAGTTATCTGCTGCACCCCAGCACCATTACATATATACTGTGGTGACCAGTATTGGACCATTTGATTTGGTTCAAGGCCAGGCTCATATTCTGGGAGATGCCCCTTTTCCGAAAAATATGGGGTGAACTGAAACTGAGTGGAAAGGTCACTGTTGAAAGTTATGGTGTTGTTGCCATCCTGCCAAAGCATGGCAGCTTGGTTTGTCTCCAGCGTATAACCCATCTCGAGCCAGACCATAAATTCCAATGTTCCTCCAACAGAGCAGTACTGGGAGACGTCAGTAATCACCTCACAATCAAGTGAAGAACTCGAGCTGTACGGCCCACCGTTCTGGGGACTGCAGCTTGCAATTGGGATACCATCAGCGACGAGATTGAATGGACTAGTCACGAACTGACTACCTGTGGTTTGTACCACACGGTTGACATAGGGCATAGTCAGAACGAAGGTATCTCCAACCGAGGCAACCTTAGGGTCTAGCTGCCACGACACGTTAGCATTGAAGATAGGCACGTCTTCCAAAAAACGCCCAGAGTTGATCATTAAGAAGCTGTTGAGGGAGGTGAATACCCCGGAAAGCTCTACTGCCGCAACATAAGTTGCGACGAAACATCCCAAGGCGCAAGACTGGAAGATCCTCATCGGAAGGTGTCTTTGATTGAAGGTGAAGTATGCATTCCATAAACTCCGAATGGTTTAATATTTATATCCGCAACTAGTGCTTTGAATCCAGCATATGAGGCAATTCGACATGCCTGCCGAAGCAGGCTGTGTTAACTCAGAAATTATTGGAATGTGATGCAGCTAGAGTTGTGCCGTTCAATTCTAGGCCTTAGGATGCACATAATAACCCAATGTGATTTCATCTGTGATGCAGTATTCTAAATAATGGTGTGAGAAATGACCATGCATCAATTTAACGACCAAGTATATAGGACCTAAGGACTAGAAGGCGGAAACAATTAACGAGCAATTAGGGGCGAACAGCTACTGAATCCGAATAGCTCTGCCTTCACCACTATCAGCAACATGGACGGCTTGGAACTAGGTGTCCAGTAGATGGAAGGTTGTCTCAGACATCTAGTGCTTTGTCGTCGCGTGTTCGTGTCTCCTATGTGATTGCGTTCTAGGCATTTGTTCATCTCTCTCCTTATTTGTAGGGCAACCAAGTTAGAGCGGAAATTAGATTCGCCTGATAAAGATATGAAGAGGGCGCCTAGTTCGAGCGTCTCATAATGGCATTTGATGAATGCCTCAAAAGTGTCTTGATATATGTTGAATGCTATTCGCACTGTCAGTCAAGGGAATTTGTGATCAGCGTGTGATTGAGCACTTCCAAGCGTGGTCCACATCACTATCAGCACCTGCCTTGTTTACCGCTGGGACCTTCCAAATGTATCTTCTGCATACTAAATAGCAGCTACGTAGGTCTAATGATGTACACCTATCTAGGAAATTCCTCCCTTTGGAGGTTCTCGAATCACCAAAGATATGCATAGTGAGCTGCGCTAACATCTCAATGTCTAATTGTATGTTGTGAGTGCACATGATATTACTTGTTTTGTCTCAAACGACATCATGAGATCGGTTCGACATTGCAGAAGCAGATCACTTCACTCAGTAGCTTCCGGCACATTGGCATTTCGTAGAAATACGTTTAGCGCTATGTAATGCTTGAAGGTACAACGCAGAAGGGATAGAGGGCAGCGAGCTCTAAAGCTTGAACTTTATTCACCTAGGAAATCACTTAAGTTGTAAACAAGCGTATCCCCGACCTAATGCGATTTTCCCCGAAGAAGAGGCCAACTCTTAGCATTATCAGAAACATCACGCTAACGATAGAAAACATGAGATTCTGGGTGACCTAGGACTGCGCATATTGATTCATGAGAGAATTGCTTCAGATTAACAGGTGCTACGACTTACAAACAAGCCCACATGTTCCGAGCTCATTTGCTGCCTTGTACGCATTTTCCGAACAGGCCACAAGTGGTGGGTCTTGAAGGGTGTCTCTATCTGCAGAGTTGGAATGCTATCGTGCAGGATTCTGCAGCAAAGAGCGTGCTGGGTCATGAATACCGATGGAAAATCAGAAGCGGGAGGGGTTGAACATTCAAAAGAGCATCACATAAGCTAGATCCCGAAAGGAGAAGAGCCTCAAATATGAGCTTTCGGTACATACAACTGCTTCTTAATATATACAAAGAGTCCGTCCGATCTCAGTGTGTGCCTTCAAGGCAATCTATCGAGACGTCACCGCCGGAACCGACAGGATACTTTACGACATGCACTGCATACCGCATATGCAGGTGATTAGGCTTGATGTCTTGAACTCAGTACATTGTCGATATGAGTAGCTTTTCTGAGCACATATGCGATGCAACTCTAAGCCGGCAGTGGACGACAGTGCGAGTGGTGGGTTCAAAAGTTCGTTCGACATAGAGTTCATTCATACAGAGAGATTTGACGATCATAGCGCAAGGTTACACTCCTGGACCCAACAATCCCCGGACTCTGTAGAAGTCCTACTAGATTAAATTACGTAATACTTCTTTTCAAGTCTCAAGATCCGTCTGATCAATCGATTCTGGATTGCTTAATGCAATATCAAACAGGCTTCATACTTGCAGTCAGAGATATGTAGATGCCTGATATACGAATAGTCAGGAATTTATTTTGTTATTTCAGCTATGCGTAATATGTGTAAGGATACATATCAACTGGTGATGATGCTGTAAGAATAAGCAGGAGCTGTGAGTCCCAGTCTGTCCAATATTCTATGCGTTTTGATGCTTAGTTGTCTGATATCTCTCTAACTATTTCATCGGAGTGTTTGAGCAAGAACAAACGTATTCGTGCAGAGCACAGAGGCAGTCGTACCTCCACATGGACCAACTCTGATTTCTCTACTGAGATTGATGTTGTGAGACCATGGACGGGTGCTGAGGTGTGCTCACTGCGAATTCAATCCCTCTAAATCGGCATTGTCATTTTCAAGTGCTGTTGAGCAGACTGGTAATGAGTCTTTGTTACGGGCGTTGTTCGTTGATTGAAACTCTCCCCAGTCCTGTGAATTGGTATTTAAAGCGTCCAGCGGTCTTACGATTACAATTGTCGGCTACGATAATCGCAGCTGTGCTATTCCCTATCCAGGCCCATGTAATGTTTGATGAATTCAACGGCAAGAGTGCAGTGAGGTTTTTAGAGAGAGAAACGATATTGGAGTTTGGCCTTTATTCTGACATTTCAGTCGGTGATAAATTTTTATATCCCTCTGGTCCAGGCTCTCACAGCCTCATCACCTCCGAGGTCGGCTGTTCTCAGGATCCTTCAGTTAATGAAACGAGCATCCTTGCAATTGGATATTCCATAAAGGAAAGGGTCAAGGAGCCACGGGAAATACGATCTGCAAGCTTCCACGGATAGCTGACCCAGAGAGATGGACATTTTTCTACCTGCATACCTTTAGGATTTTGCATTAGTAAAACCCAACATGACCACGCACAAATATAAGACTGAATCTGCCGCGCATTCACTGCGGATTATAGAATGGCGTGTTCTTATGTGTAGCTAATGGTCCTCTAAGTTCCAAGTTTCGATACCCCTATAATTGTGCATGGGCCTTGAGCAATTGTTATTGGACGAGAATGATGTCGCATATAGTAATAAAGACGAGAATGTGCTGCTTGAAGTGGGCACTACTTGTGTCCACACATTTAAGACTAATGTGTTACAGTTTCCGAATTTGATGTTGAGGGCTCTTTGTGATCAGGCGACTGACAAACTAAGAATTATTGGCATCTTCAGCAGTTGAATCATCGCTGTGTCGACTCGTGATGCACAATCATGGTTGGATCCAGATACTATCAGCTGAATGAAATCTAACGTTGCTCTCCCGAATAGTGGTCACGCGGTCTGCTGGGGGGGCGGTCTTTGCAAAACGTGCCACTCTGAGACAGCAGAAATACGATGCTAGGCATACCAAACATGTTTAATTATGACAAGGGCGTCCTAGATCTGGTGTCTAAAGGGAGGTTCCAAGACTCCGTTTTATTCATCTATGAGCTATCCTGCTGTCTGTCAGTTTCAACCACAGTGCATTCGGTGGGAGTGGTATGGGGAGTTGGTCACTTGTAAGGCTCAGCATCCACCCCAACATGTAAGTCCAAGTGCATCTTGAGGGCCGTCATTAGAGTGCAAAGCTCACTATGAATTCTTCAACACACTGATACAGGTGCTCATGGTAGAAGTGGTTGCCTCTGAGGAGGTCCTGGCGTCCTCACAGTAATCAACTCCATCACCCTGAACTCTTACCCCCTAGCGCAAGAGGTCCCGCTTGCCGAGCTTGTGCAGATCAGTCTGAGACTGTGTTGAAATAGATCCACAGGCGTACCGTGGACGCTTGGTATAGACTCTAGAAGTCAAGAATCAACTTTGTTTAACGTGTGGTGGGTGGAGTGCAAGGACAAGATGTTCAGGCAAACTATTACACGCCACCCTTTTTTCCGTTCTGCAGAATATTGTATTTCGGCACCTCATTGTCTCAGACAACCGCTTCTGAATGACATCAAGAATTGAGCCGAATTATTGCTGAGAGCCGACGTGGTCAAATCTCCAAATTCCCACCCTCTAACATCGACATAGCCTCCCAATATAATAAGCGTAACATAACCATGATGATACCAACAGCTTATAGCGGTACCTTCCATGTTCGGATATTCTTCTTCAGGAGTTCTCCAGCGCGATCCGCAGTAGTGATCGATCCTGATGGGGCATGTAGCACCAATGCCCGATTGATTGATTCTGTTGGTGATAGTATCAAAATAGTCAGTTATGGTGACAGGTGTGAGCTCTTCTTCAAGTCATCATATACTGAGAACGAAGTGTGGAGAACACTCGACTTTGGTGGACTGCCTTGCCATCAACAAACATTTGAATTGAAAGGCAATTTCGTCAATGATAAGATCGAGAATTATAAGAAAGAGCTAAAAGACATACCAGACGATCAGAGGGATAAAGTCGTGGAAGAGAGGAGTATGACAGTGGTGCTCGAGCTGGAGTATGAAAAGGAGGTAGAAGATACCAAAACTACAGAGAAGTACATCGCTGATGATGCGGCCACCCTGAGAGTATACGGTGCTTGTTACTTGGATCAACACGGCAAGTACCACACAGGAGCATCGACTACGGTGCATTGCTCTGAGATTGAGAACCGTTATGTTCCAATGGGCCTCACGAGCGTTACCGAGGTATACCAGTTGGGACGATCAGACAACGAACCAGGCTCCTATAATCTCAGAGCTTATCAAAACAAATATGAAATATGTTCTGTGTGAGAAAGCAACAGCAACAGACTGAGAGACTCCTAAATGAGAAGGGCTTTGTCATCAATGCCAGAGTCGCACACCTCAAGCAATTACTCTGGATGTGCCATTTTGAGAGCCACAGGAAACAATCAACAAATCCAGATCTCTCATTCCGGCGATTTATCACGCAATGCACAGAAGGTACGTAAGCATGCTGACCACAGTCTGGAGCTTGATTCAACCATGATTTATAGCTGAGCACAGGCCTGGGCTCAAAGAACATGGAGAAGAATTTTGAGAATTTGACTAAAGAAGAGCTATCAATACTGTACCCTCCTCTTGCTGTGGTTCCTCGATGTCATTGGTGCTGTCTCAAAGAGATATGGAGGCAAGTTTAGTGGTTTTGCTCATAAGCTTCCAGTTTATTCGTTTTGTTCTTTCCAACATACTATTCTGCTTGGTACATATACGGCCCCAATGACGGACTTTGACAAAGGTATTCTGCAATCGCCAAAGTTCAGAGAATTCGGCGCATTCTTCTTCAAGGTTCGTGAGCTAACGGTATAGAAGAGAAAATCAGATGCTATGCTCCTCGAGAAGTTGATGCCTTCTAGTGTCGATGAACTGCTGCTTGACGTTCCTCGTATAACGGAGAGGACGTTGAATAATATATGCATAGGCTACCTTCTCTATTACTTCATGGAATCCGGGGTCGTTCCAATGACAAGCATGGACGCTTCACTGGTGTGTGTGTTTGCAACCTTATTACTGCAGATATGGTCACCCCTTGGTGCAAAAGATGTGGGACAATAAGGAACTCATCTGGTTGGTGAAGTCATCAGCAGGTGATGAAGACTACTGTGTGAATCACTAGGCAGCTGGTGTCGTAATTCTCTAGGGGAAAAGATTATAGGAAGATAAAACTGATGAGAGAAGAAAGGTGCTGAAAGGTAAAATGGAATTTATTCTGCACATCCTTCACATTTTTCGGGTGTGGATGGTTGGATAACGCTACTCTTATGTGGCTCAGTTCCGGTTATCAATTTTGCAAAAATGTCCATACATTTAAAGGTGATTCCGTTAATGCCCTTCCTGGGGAATTCTTTGAGAGGGCATAGCATTTCCACAAGTTCTACAAAGGTAATGCTAAGGTAGAGGCCATTATTGTGCCGAGAGGGATGGAGGCCTACGTGGCGAACGATCTCGGAGAGAATTTGAGAGGCTGGAGTTCTTCTTCAGAATGTGGGAGATACATTTATTGTGTATGATAATATTGGAGGACGAGATGATCCTATCACAAATGGAAAGCTTATGGAATTTAGCCAGACTGAAAGAAATCTTTGTAGCTTTTGCGGCTCCTCAGGTAGGCAGTACGACTGATTGTTTTATATCCACGGATTTATGACAAAGGACAAGATTGGATTTGAAGATCCTGAGCTTTCTAGAGATATACAATAGAAGAAAAGTACGAATGTCGTGATCGCAGGTGTTGAATCTTTTTCATATCCTCTCTCTTTTGCCCATTTTCATCTTTAGCGAAAGAGAGAAGCTCGCTACTTCTCCTCTGACCTGTATTTTCGAATGTGTTATGAAGTGCAAGTGCAAAGGGTGAAGTCAGGGAAGAGACAACTTGAGGTAATATCTTCTTTAGATGGAATATAGATACTGCCAAAGTCACTGGGATGGATCCAGGTGCACGCTACTTGACTACTAAATGTACTGCTTGAGATGAGAACGGGTGCTAAGAGGAAGAAGCTCAAAGTATATTACTGTCCTTGCAAGGCTCGATGATTAAATCCTTTAGCCTCTTTTGATTGATTATATGTTATTGAGTAGTTACTGTCAAACAGGGTTTATAGGGTTGCCTATATACCTTATAGAATGGGTGATAATGGATACCCCTGTGAAGGCATTGCTCTATCTCTCTTGGAAGAAAACAATCCCTGGCTCGAAGGAGTTATTAATAACATAGGCTTAATGTTGATTGCAATGAATCTATTTGCTGAATTAGAATCGGAGAAAATCATCAACGTGAAGAAATTCGGAAGCAAGAATATCATTGGTGCTAGTGCTGTACTTCCACCATCTACAGAAAAGATAGTTGTATGATCTTTTCTATGAATTGTAGTTAAAGAACTAGAAGTGTTTCACAAATCGTGAACTTTGTATCTCATGGGCATTCAATTGGATAATCAAATACCAATGATCCGAGACCGTTTTTATAGTGACTAAATATTCGAAAGTTCAACAGATGATTTCATGGCTTTTTCTCTAATCATAACTGAGGAGCCATGATGAGTTCACTGCCCTGTCAGCTTTCACGAATCACATCTACTTGTCATCGATGTTGTCAGTGCCAAATGCGTATGCCAGCCAATATAACGCGATGGTGTCAACGACAGACATATACATCAACCGTTGCCTCCAGCCAGGGGTCCATGAGTACCAATTTCTTGAGTTTCATGAGCAACCCATGAACCCTTCTGGCCGTAACCATGGTATAGCATATAGACAATCAGAGGACTCTAGGGGTATACTAATAGTTTGTCGAGCCTTACAGAGGTGAGTGTATCCTATGATCACTTCCCTCTGGGTCTCCCACTTCTTAGGTGGCCTTCTGTCTGTCAGCCTATAGTTCCATTTGAAATCTCATGTTGTTCATGCTTTGTAATGTGCTGCCTGGGTTGGTAAATCTTTTGCGTCTCATGGTCTAGAACTTCTGAAAAAGTCAACTACACCGCCATTGTACTCACAGACCCACAGCGAGCTGCAGGCCGTAGTCGGCACTGGGCACTCCCGAGTGCACTTGTATCATAGAATTGTCACCCCACTTTCAAACAGTAAGGAATATAAATTGAGATCAGCGCATCGCTTTGCATGGGATATGTATCTAAGGAGATAATATGATGATATCAAGGTCATTCCAACTACTCAATTGAAATCGATGGCAGTTCGTCTTGTAAGCTACTATCCTTCTTCCAAAGAACGATCGTGGACGCCTTTGGGTGATGACGTTCATTTCACAACTGCAAAACATCTTCCCGGCTGGAGAGAGTTCGCGGATGGTGTTTTTTCTTCCCAAAAACCGGTGGATACAATACATTTATCGACTCAAGTTACACTACAACCTACGAGCCCTTATCTGCTGCATCAAAATCTCTCGCAAGTCTTCAGTTCAGAGGTCAATCATATGTCATGCTGCCTGTTTATGCATTATTCCCAGAGGCCCCAGCTCAGTTTGCCTTACTTGTACCACCGACCCCCCGAGATAATGTTGATACCATACCATCTAACGTTGCTGAGCTTACTCAAATTCCCCGTAACCTTCCTCCTAAATTGTACAATAGGAAATGTGATATAATCGTCCAAGGTGTTGTCCGTGACCTAGCTCGCCATACGAGAACACATACTAAAGAGGCAAGGTTCAAGTGCCTTTATCCCAGGACGTGCTGTCCTCATAGAAGTGGCCATTTCCACAGAAGATATGATCTGAAGAAACATTTACTTCATCGACACTTTGAACTAACTGATAGCAACGTGAAGAGGGTGAAGAGCTCAAACTGGAACATGAGGGAACATGCCCATGTGGCAACATCATGAAGGCCAACGAGTGGTTAATACACATATGCGCAAGAAATATAGATGGAAGCTTTGAGTGCAATGACCTCAAGGAAAAGAGAGCCAAGGCAGCGAAAGATAATACTAAGAAGTCTAGAATCTAGTTCCTCTTTAATGCGTCATTATAATTGGCCGAAATAGTGCCGTTTCATTCATGTAAACATGGTCGTAAGCTGTACCTGAATGTCAAGCTGATATACTTGTGCCACGAGTCAGGAGTCTTGACACACCGTTCAAGATCCCTGAAAGCGAATGTTCTGGGCATTGGGCTCTATATCGCTGGCGACTTTAGCGGCTTACTCCGCTTATTATTTCGCAAATATTATATTATATGCCGGGTGTGCCTGTGAAGAATACGATTTTTCTGTTGATTTGTAATTTATGGTGATGTCTACCTCAAAATTCAAGCATGTATTCAACTTATTAGCTACTGCTTCCACATGAGATCAGCTGAACTCACCTACTGCATGTCAGAAAGAAATCTCCACTAGGATTGGAAAGTATTCCAAGAATCTCCCTACAAGAGCCTAACCAGGCAATCGCAGACAGATCGGTTCGTATCAACACACAAGAGTTCGTTCTACGAAGAATCTCATTTTATATTTGAGTTCTAGTTCCTATTTTCCTATCTTCTGCTGTTCACCGGATTGTCTTGATGTCTTCAAAGAGCCCTGTTACCTCAAAAAATGATGAAGACCTCAAAAAATGCTTCAAGATCATAACATCGTGGATTCTCTCAAGTGATAATTTGTGCCCTCTCAGCTGGTACTTCGGGCTTTTGCGCGATGACTCAGATGTCACTCGGAGGTTGGTGGGCTTTTTTCAGCCAATGAACATCGTCCCGCCGAAAAATCATGCAGATGCAAGTGCCTTTTAGCACATCGTGGTTTGGCTAGGGTGTCTAAAGTGTACAAGTCGCTGATCTCCGGCTTCGATGATAGGGGGTTCCGGGTTTGGGCCGATTGTACAGATATCGCTTAGACCTCTTTATGCACGAACAGATAGAGCTCATACCTCCACACCACCTTTGATCCCTATGAATCAACCAACATGCGACTCGCGTTAAGCCTTTGAGTCCTGAGTTGCTTATTCCGATGTGGCGCGACCTCGCAAAAGACCAATTTGATTAATGAACCACCTGATTAAGATCTTTCTGGCCAAATAAAACCTACATGAAAAATCTGCGCAGGTAGAGATGGGCACGGATAAGCTTAATCCGTGATCCGTATCCCTGGATAGGTTCGTTAGAATTCTCTGTATCCGTCATAGTAAGCCTATCCGTACGGATAGATGTATGATGCTCGAGGCTTCGTACAACGAATGGACTGTATTCATTCTAATATCCTGTAAGATCTTCTTAGGAGCAGATTCAATTGGTTTACAACAGTTACATGTATCTGCAAAGCATCTGCAATCTATTAGGGATGGTGGCTCTTTGACAACTCCAGCCTGCGAAGACGTAGAGAGCTTCACGAATCGTAGTTAATCTCCCAAATCCAAGCCTTGTTTCAGGTTTACAGTGTCCGCCATGATCTTCGAAATTCAAAACGTCAGAGTAACTGTTCTAGAAATATGGAATTCTAACTAAGATGAATGACCCATTAGCATCTGTAATATCATTCCCCGGCTTTTCTTATTTCCTGAGAGATTTCCCAGATGTTCTTGTGCCCAAAAAAGCCAAAAATTCTCCAATACTCATAAAAAATGAATGGAATTGCTTTAATTTCCCAAACATAAATTGCAAAATAGCAAAAGAAGATCTTCATTCACTAATATTTTATACATATAGACAAGTCAAAGATATTTCTGCTTATTTAGGCGACATGTATATCAATAGCATGGATTGGATATCCGATTGCAGGTGTATCTGTTCTTCTGTTATGATGGACAAGCTAGTATTAATATATTTTGTTCGATACTTTTTTGGGCTACCTCCTGGTGCTACAGGTTTTTATATGAAAGCTTGTCAGAATTTGAGATAATTGGCATAGCTTTAAAAAGACATTAAAATCCTCAAATAGGAAATATAACCGTATCCGTACATATTCTACAGTCCGTGCAGATTATCCGTACGGATGACGGATAGAGGTAGGCTCTATCCGTGCCCATCTCTATGCGCAGGACATCTCCGAAGTGCATTGGCCTCTCACAGTGAAGGCAATATATATATATTTACTTGTCTGTCAGGGCCAGACGGTTACGTCAACCCGTATCACGAGCTGGTGCCAACACCATACAGATTCGTCAGCCCATACCACGAGTCAGGTGTCCAAGAACACCCATTACCTAAGGTATATAGGCAACCTAGAGTGGGGCATAGGTCTGGAAATGATCCGTGCGAATCGTACGGATCACTTGAGGTGTGATGATCCATAGTCGTTAAGGTTAGCTTGCGTAATCAGGTAGTTAGTGAAGTGTGTAAAGACAGGTTCGTTGAATGATTTATTGAAGTGATTTTTGACAAGTTTTATCGAAAAATTGATCATATGGTGGTTTCAGAATAGTCTTCATCTTGTTATCGATGTGTCAGAATGTATATCAAACCTCCTATAAGAGGTATAAAAAATTGGCAAATATACACCGAATAAATAAAACGACTGTCTAGTATCCAGTATAATACTGTAGTATATACATAGAGTTGGAAAGTAGTCCGGAAGAAGGAGTCCACAAGGGAGTCCAAAGTAGTCCTTTGATAATCTCAGCAATATATCACCAATATAAAGCCGTCTGTGCACGAGTCTAATGTAATCTGAATTCATGATACCACATTATAGATATTCCAGTTGCTATTGGGGAATGTTATCAAAATCATGGATACATTTTCCGCCTTTTCCATCAAAGGAGGATCGGATTATCACGTTTTGCTAAAAGAGTACAATCCTACATAGACGAAAACTCGTTATCTTAAAGGGAAGGAAGCACATCGAAAGCATTTGAATCGAATTGTTGCAATCTGAGAATTTTATAGGCAGAATAAGACTGTGCATGATTCTCACGGAGAGGGATTGACAATGATGAGTGCAGTTTCTGGCGGGAACGGTATAGCTATGCACTATTCACATAGTGTCACCACTCAGCGGAAAAAGAGTGAAGAGATTCGATCAGAGTAAAATTTCAAATTCAATCATAAATCATAAATGAGCCTTGAGCCATGGTATGGGTTTATGACTTGCGGCACTTTGAGTGAGGCATGGAGTATAGAAAGCATTTCAGTATCCGATTAGCGCCAGACTGTCAGCTCGCGACCGCGCAGCAAAGAAAACCTCGCCCGTAAGATTTAGCAACCTCAATGCGAAGGCTACCTTTATGATCACAGCCACTATTCCTGGGCTATCCAGGAGTCATACAGAAGGAATGCAAGGAATCAACCAAACTACTATCTAATAAGGAACGGTGGTCTTCATGCACCTGGCGATATTCAGGAAACAAAAGACTCGGACTATGAACCTCATAATGCTGCTGGGAGTCTATCACCATCAGCTACTCCTTGTGCTGATGGTTATAACGCATACAATGAATACGATTTTCTTCCTGGACCCTACTCTGTATAAGATGAGACTGGAGATGAAGAAGACGATGATCAAAACGAGGAACTAGACAAAGATGGGGATCAACACCAAGATGATGATGTTGTAGGACAGCCAGAAGAGTACGGATTTAGCTCCTCTGTCTGGAAATTATATACAGTGACACCAATTGCTGGCTCTTCGTTCATCCGAGGCAAAAGTTGAATTATCAAGTAAAGTGCCCATCCTGTCATCATAAGACCAATCTGAGAAGCATTGGCGGAAAGTCGAGTAACTTGAAAAGGCATTTGAGACGTGTTCATCCTTTGAGCTATACTCAGTTAGAGTCTGATGAGGCCGTTGAAATTAAGGTCATAGAAGGCAAGGTCAAAGGATCCATAAGGAACTCCCTCAAGGGCTGTCAACGAGCACAGAACCACTCTCATACTTTCACCAACTTGTGAATATGATTGCAAGAGAGAATTTCCCCTTTTCATTTATAGAGTCAGATGGATTACGTGAGTATGAAAATTTCAAAGACACAAAGACTTAGTGATGCAATTGTGATCCTCTTCAAATCACATCCACTCCCATTTACCTTGATTGAGAGCCCACATTTCCAAGCCTTATTTAGAATTCTTGACACAAATCTTCCAATTGCCAACCGTGTAACACTTGCCAATCGAATCTTGGATCAAGGAAATGAAATGCAGGAGAAAATCAAAACGTTGCTATCATCTGATGAGGTCTTGAATATTCACCTATCAACAGATTTATGGCATTCACCAGGTGATAGGAGCCACTACACATTTTTGTTAATTAGAGATTTGAATTTAATGAAATTCTCCTTACATTCGCTAAGTTCAACATCCAGCATACCGGAGCTAATTTGGCAAATGGTGTTTTCTCTCCTTGCTTGAAGAATACCAAATTCTAAACAAACTGACGGGTGTGACAACAGATGGAACTGCGAATAATATATCAATGATGAATGAACTCGAAAGGCTCTACGAAGAATACAAGCTTGACCATGAGAAAGATTCGATCACTGGTTTAGCGCGCCTCTTCACAAGTAACGACTGGGCCTGTTGCCTGAGCCATGTTATACATTTGCTCGTGACCAAAACTTTGCGTTCTTATAGGGAATTTCAAGATGTTTTGCCCAAGGTGCGTAAGGTTGAATCTATTATTAGGTTATCTGATGCTTATCGTGGCAAGTTTGAAGAAATATGTGACCAATTGAACATGAGATTTTCTAGACCGCCAGGTGAAGTTCAGACAAGTTGGAACAGTTCTTATGAACTCTTGAATTGGTGTGTAATCTTTAGAGATCCATTGAATATCTTCCTAAGGGATAATAATGTTAATGCCAATGAGAAGATCAAAGAACAGCTTCGCTTCTTTGGATTTACTGTACCATTTGGAGAAGTTTATCTTCTGATACCGACCTATGTCTATCCAAGCCCGAATGGAATCTCGTGATCTTGATGCGTGGTGTTCTCGAAACATTCTACCAGTTCACCTGCAGGTTTAACAGATCTCAAAGTGTGAGCTCTGATGCTCTTAATGCTCTCTTCTATATCGACGAATTCCTCAAGGATATAAAGGAGTCTGAAACAGTGGAACAAACCAAACTATTTTATGAAAGACACAATATCAAGAGCACAATTTCTGTTATACCAGAAGGACTGACAAAAGCGGTCAATATGGCCTGTGGGAAGTTGCAGAAGTATATCTCTGATGCTGATCGTATGGATGCAATATATCTTAGTAATGTAATTGATCCGAGATACAAAAGAAGCATCATTGAATCTAATTTATTGCAAAGAGACGCAAGAAATATCTTACACATGTGCTTGAGTAAGGTGGTGGAGATGAATAGAATTCTTGAAAAGGTATTCGGTGAAGATTCTGGTATGCACCCAGGAGATCGAGAAATTCGGAAATTTGTGGATAGTGATATTGAAGACGAGTTTGACAACCGTATAATGAATTGTCTTGGATCTCGTGATGAAAGAATGGTGAACTTTCGTGAGAGCCAAGGTTCTATCGTTGCTGAGTGGGAGCTATACATCAACGGAGAAAGGGAGAGATCCTTCCGAGGTTTCAATGTACTACAATACTGGAAAAGAAAGTCTGAGAGACTTCCGCAGCTCGCAAGAGTGGCGCGTGTCGTATTTGCTTTTGCTGCTACAAGCACCAGTTGTGAACGAAGTTTTAGTCTCGCCCGACACGTTAGTGGCCATAGGCGTCATCGCTTGTCTGCCAGGGCACTTGAGAGTCTCATATGCACTCAGTACAATTCCAGAGTTGTGGATCCATTGAGTGAGGAAGAACTCATCGAAATCACAACTCACGTAGATGATTCTGATGTTCCACTCTATATTGAAGATGAAGATGTCAATCAGGTAATACGATCTTTTCCAAAGCAGTGAATACATTTTGAGATTTGTAATGCTAGGATTCATATCTCTTATTACTAGGAGGAGGTAGTTTTCATCTAGTTCAATACCCCTCAATTCTCTTTATTGAAAAAATAAACTGCGAAACGGTAATTATTCGACGAATTATTCGAACCGGATGTCGAATAAGCATGACCTTTTTATTCGATTACATCCCTAAGAACTATAGAATCATAACTGGTTAGATTAATGGCCATTGCCATCCATAATATTCCCCAATTTTTCTAATTCCCTGAGTGATTTCTAAGATGCTATTCTTGCCAAAAAGACCAAAAATGCAACAAAATTAAGAAAATGGACAAATTGATTTTGTTTCCCAGTGAGAAATTACAGAAGTACAAGAGAAAAGCAATGTGCTAAATTTCTAATGCCGTTGACTGGTCAAATATATTCTTGCCTAGTAAGGGGTATACATTTGAATTGCATGGACTGGATATCCAATCTCTGATCTATCTGTTGTGCTGTCACGATGGACAGCTGTCAGGCCAATAGCAAGATTAAAGTTGGGCTCGGACGGGAAGTGATTTGCGATCCGCGATCCGAGGGATTCGCACGGATCGCACGAATCGTTTGAAGGATAGGTGATTCGTAAATATATGATGATACTAATGTCTAGTAAATTTATAGAGGGCTAGGGAATACTGTAGGAGGGTGGTGGTCTCCATTATTTAAATTTAATTAGATCATTCGCTTGTATAAAAAGACCTAAACTTTATTGCAGATGAATTGTATTATTGGCGTATTTCAAGAGCTATCTTCAACTGACCATGATACATTCTCTGCAACCTCATAGCCTTGAGTATTCTAAGTAAGACATCACTAGCGAATGAGCAGAAACATCAGTGAGCCATTATCTATAGCTTTCAAGGCTGTAATCCATGATCAAACATACTTAATAACCAAGAGAACGAGAGATAAACCCAGTACTTCGATCATAAGCACCAATTGTTGAGATCTTGGAAGTGCTTCTCCACCAAGCTGTCATTGCTTTTTAAAAACATCAACGTTGACAACGACTCTGGTGAAAGATTATGACGATGGGTCCCTATCATAGCTCTTGCAACGCTAAAGCTCCTCTCCGTTGTAACAGATGATGATGGGATGGATAGAAACATACGGGCCAGCCTTGATAGCCTCGAAAGTGTTGATGAGCGTGTGTCGTCTTCCAATACGAAAGAAGATCAAGATGCAATTTTGGACTCAATCTGTCGTCATTCAAGTAGATCTGGAATTCTTGAATCACATTATCTGTGCCTGAAGGAGACGAAGAAACGCTCCCGATCTGTTCCTCTAACATCTCTGCAAAAAGATCACCACCTTCCGCTTCTGTGACCTCTGTCACCGTCTCTGTGGAGGTATCGGCTGGCTCTTCAACAAGTACATTGTAATATTTCACGAGATTCGCCTCTACACCTTGGATGATATCTTTCACGGTTATCGTATCCCTCAGATTCACATGGAGCAACCGGTATTTGGACCTTGGATCCAATACAGAGCAGATAATCGAAAAATCCGTTTCATCGGCGAAACCAAAATAGACAGAGGCCTTATCCCTTGCGATTTCTAAAGCTTGTTTCAGTCCAGGTGGGAGTTCCCCTCCATTCAACTCGTCCAATCCGTACTTCTTCATAGCTCTGCTGTGGTACTCTGTTCTATATTCAAGAAGGTTGGTGAAGAAATCATCGATATAAAAGAATGCTAACAAGGCATTTTCACTGTTCGATGCTGCCGTAGAGAAAGCGTTGGTGAGTCTCAAAAAGAACTTGAGGATGTCGTTACAACCTTTATACACTCCCAGGACCTCTTGTCAAGCTCTTCGCGCAGTTCACTAATTGCCAGATGATATGACGTACATGCTGCTTCTGCTCCTACGTAGTCCTTCTCCAAGAACTTCTTCATAAAGGCCTTAATCTGGCGCTCATGCTTCACAGCGAACTCAAGCATGTTGTATGTTGATGACCAACGAGTTGGCACATCCAGGGGAACAGAGTATCTCTTCTGTCCTGACTCAGATTCGCTGTCAAATAGACTTCTCATCTTAGGTGAGTATTTCAATATTTTGAACAGCTCACGAGTGGCAGCAATAGGAGAGCTCACTGATGCACGAACTGTTTGACTATCACGCCCCAGGACAAGGAAACCCTCACGATCAACGTCAAGTTCAGCGTTGTCTGTTTCATCTGAGTCTAGCAACTCACATTGCAGGTCTGCTGTTCGTAAAGCATCCAGAAGTGCCTTCACAATGGTATTCGTAGAGTGTGCACAGCATCTCATCAAGGATCTTCGACCTTGGAACAACTCGGAGACGAGTCTTATTGAATTATTCTCTTTTTCGACCTCATAGAACTCCTCCAGTTGTTCTTGAATGTTATCAGCCAACGTCAAGTTATTTGACCCACTGTCTGTACTTATTGATAACAGCTTCTTGGTGATTTGGAATTGCTGCAAAACTTTGAAAACAATGCGGCCCAATTCTTTTCCCGTATGATCGGATCCTATTGGCAGGAAGTCCAATAGATGTTCGTAGTGCTTGAAATCTTCATCCGTGGCATGTACAATAACACTGAGAAATTGCCTTTGACCTGCACTTGTCCAACAATCAAGGGACAAGGATACAGCATCTTGCGCTTTTAACTTCTCAATGAGCTCCTTCTTGGCTGCTTCACAAAGACTCTCAAGCTTCATTGGAATAGATTTTCTTGACATTTTCATGATCTCCTTCGGTGCATCCAGGAGTGTCAGAAGCCTTCTAAAACTCTTGTTCTCGACGGCTCTGATGCTCATATTCGTGTCCAAAAGGTACTTGAAGAACTCACGTATTACTTCCTTCTTGTGGGTTTCTTTTGATGCACTCACGAACTGCTGCGTTATATCTTTGGAGTCTTCTTGCCTGCTTCTGTTAAACAGTTGATTCGCGCGCTTCCCTCTCTTTAGGGCCTCTCGTATTCGACTGATTTGATCCCTGCTGTAGAGTGCGATGTCAACACCATGAGACCTTAGATGTCGGTTGAGATTGGATCTTGATCCGTGCAATTTCGACATCAAGAAGGTCTTAGTACAGTGCCTCACATTGCACTTTATTGTATAATCTTGAAGTTTCCATTGCGTCGAAGTCATGCAGGTCTGAGAAGGAATGATCTCCTTCGAATAACATGTCCACAATACTTCGTTGACTTCTTTCTCACTTTCTATCGTATCCTCTATAGTGACGGTTGTAGGTGTGGGAGAAGAAGGTAACTCTTAAGCAGGAGAGAGAGCATGAGGAATTGGACATCCTAATGGCTAATGGCGATACTGGAGCGACTGTTTCCTGTACATCACTTCCATAATTCTTATCATGATCATCTCTATTCAAGCCAAGGCCGTCGTTGATAAGGCCAAAATACCCCGGCTGTGGTCTTTTACGTTTGCGGCCTTCGTCGCTACCATGTGAGGGTGAGCGCTCCTCTGTCCCCTTCCCTAAGTCAGACATGACTGAGGGATCGCAAACGGAAAGTCGGAGGTCAAAATGTGAACGGTTGGTTAGTGAGAACTTCGTTAAGTTACAATCTTCACGGTAAGTCTGGGGAGAAAATTCATTAAAATTACTATATTGGGAAAGTGTCCAAATTAGGAATAGTTATTTGCGATTTCGCGGGTCGATCACTTAGCTACGAATCGCACTCTGTCTCCGATTCGTCACATCTCTATTTAAAGTCATTCGTTCTCACCCCTAAGCCGTTGTAAACAAAGTATTCAAGGTTATATTCTCACCTCAAGATTCCAAGTCTCCAGCCAAGGCTGGGCCTAGAGACCCAAGACTTCCGGTTTGGCTTACCTAATACCCCTCGGATCTGTAGAGGAGACCAAAAAACCAAGTTGCATATACCCTATCTTCTTCTTCACCTTGTTCTAACTTTTAAAGTCACAAACATTCAATAACAAAGATGGCGGAACCCCAAGGTGAAAGCTCAACCCATAGAACGAGAAGGGCTTTAAGAACGAGAAGTCGCCCTGGAGAGGAGGAAGGAAGTCTTGAGATTGAGGAGTACGTCGCCAGTCCTGATGATGTTAACAGGTTGAAGCGAAAATTTCATGATATTATTGATTCAGCAATGCCTGAAGATTTGAATGATAAAGGGCGTTTTGTTGCGGATGCATTGAATAATATTCAATCGGCATCTCTAGAGGTTATGGTGGAAGACAAAGTAAAGGGAAGCCTCAACGTTGTTGAAGGGAAATTCAAGGAGGTTACAGACCATATGAAGAATATGGAGAAAAAGAATTCTGATGAAATGAAGAGGATCTCTGATGAAGTGAAGAAGAACTCTGATGAGCTGAAAAAGAACTCTGATGAGATGAGGAAGAGCTTTGATCACTTAAAGAGGGAGACTTCTAATGGATTTAAGAAGATCTTTGATGAGTTGAAGAAGAATTCTGATGAAATTAAGAAGAATTCTGATGAAATGAAGAAGAATTCTGATGAAATGAAGAAGATTTCTGATAAACTTGAAGCATTACCAGGTATTGTGAAGAGAGCTTTGATGGCTCCCCATGAAATGGCTGGACAACTTGCTGAACAATCTGTCAGAGATTCAATGCGTAACTTTCCTGAAGGGAGAAATCATCCTCATACTTAATAATCGTCCAAAGGCCGGTTTTTTGCTGTTGCTCAATTTTCTAATGATAATCCTAATGAACTTCCCACTGATTCTGCTGCTAATCTTTTTCTGACATTACCAATATAACTCTATGTAAGGTTGGATCAGCAAATTCTTTAAGCTTTTCTGATTGATTGTATATTATAGCATAGTTACTGTCAAGCAGCGTTTCTAGGGTTGCTTATATACCTTAGGGAATGGGTGTTTATGAACACCTGACTTGTGGTATGGGCTGACGTATCTGTATGATGTTGGCACCAGCTCGTGATACGGGCTGACGTAACCGTCTGGCCCTGACACGATTATCCATATCTGTTTATAAATAAAGGACCCCATCTACTCAATCAATATCATTTCCGGACTCTCACCCTCCACCATTGGGCTTCTGGCCCGTTTACCGCAAGGTGATGACCCAAAATGCGCCCCATAGTCTTGTTTTTCATCACCACATCTCATACTGCAACTATCATAAAGTCCTCTCTTAGATGGCACAAGATTCGAAGGCTGAGAAGATCCAACTACTGTCGTGCCATCAGATTCAATGACATTCGAAAAAACACTTCCTGGCGAGCCTGATTCTTCATCTCCTCTCTCAAATTCAACAGTTTCCGTTTCCGAAGGAACATATATTGGTACCTCACCAGAATCCTCCTCTTGCTCTTCCACCTGATCGTCGAAATCAGCACTCCACATATGGTCCTGAGAAGAAGCATTGATGCTTTCAATACCAACTACGTTGCGCTCTTCCTCTCCAGAATTGTTGCCCTCGATATCATCGTCGTTGTCGTTGTCCATGCGATTGTGGCTGTCGTTGTCGTTGCCGTTGTCGTTGTCAGCATTACCAGCAACGTTACGGCCGCCGCCACCACGGCGTTTTGCATGATTTACTGCCCTGTCACCCACATCATCATCAAAGCGGTTAAATTCTTCGTCCATTGATTTCCGGTTGTTAGCAATTACATCCCCTGAGTGAACAATCAAGGTCTGGAACTGGATGTATCTTTCATAAAGAACTGTGATGGTTGAGATCCTTAGAGATGTCGGAATACTGGTCCACTGAACATAGTGTGCTTCTTCCATCCTGTGCAAATGATTGCTAATCACCCTGCCGTTGATCTCTTGGATCTTAGGACGGACATTCTCAATGTTAAGACATGAACTCAAACGAACCATTATCTGCCTCAGTTCTTGGTATGAGCCATTACCAGCTGCAATTCCAATTACTGTGTACATCTTGGATACGAGCAGTTGTCTGAAGCGCTCGGTAGAAACATTGCCAAACCCAGACATAGCAACGAGCCGCTTGGTAGTATCACTGATCAGGTCTTCGACGGCTCTTCTGGGTGACTGAAGCTCCAGAGCCTGATAACGGGCTAAAATACTGAGGTATACACCTTTAGCAACACTCAGCACAGCGATAGCCAGCTTGGTATCTCGTATGAATATACCTTGAAATCCAATCTCACCTCTCAGTCTTACGCTCTTCATCTTCGTGTTGACAAGGATCAAAGACTGTATCTGTGGTATATAGTGAATACCATCCCCGTGGCGATCCGCTGGTGAGGACACAAATGAATCATATAGTTCACTGCACCGGAAGAGTTGGCCACCTTGCGATATCTGAAGTATGGCAATATACGAAATCATCATATCCTCATGAAGTTCAAACCAGGAAGAGAAGTCAAAGTCGTCTCGGTTGATAATACTATTCACTTGTTGTCTTGTGTATGTTGAATGGTTCTTGAAAACAGATGATACATTCGGTGGCCTACCATCAATATGAATCCAATGCTCAATATCGTAGGGCGCAGGCGCCAGTATGTCAGTAATAGATTCCTTCTGGAGCAGTTTACAAAGATTGTCCAGAACAGAGACTCTGAGTTTTTCAACAGAAATTCTGATATCTTCGTGAGACACCGTGTTCTTCAGATTAAGGTTATTCAGAACGATCTGTGTGATTATGGGGATCTCGCAGGATATGGTCAGCTCATTCATGACAGCTCCAGTTCTCCGAGTGATGAGAGAGTCCACAACCTTAGAAGTTGACCTCTTAAGGGTCTGTAAAACCGTACCCACGGTTTCACGGCCCGGCTCCAAAGCTTTTCTGATTGCCCTGATCGTACCACAGTGCATGGTGTTGTAACCAGCAAACAGAGTTGGGACTTCCAAAGCGGCCCCACCCTCTTTCTTCAAGAGAAACTCAAACCAGAAAACATTCCTTGTGACTGCATAAATATGGATCAAACGCTTTGACCTCTCTCGAGTAGATACCACCTTGTGGGATCCAATAAGACAGTATAGAAGAGATGTCACCAGCCAGTTTGAGACTTCGCCATATTTGTCCTGGTTCACTTCGTTTTGACGGTCCTGAACCGCATGATGATCTTCCGCATCGTTGTCGTTCTGATTCATCAGTCTTCTGAGCCCTGGGAGATGAACATTGACTTGACCGTGTCTTGCATGAGGCTGTTCAATCATATCAATATCAAGGCCCTCTCCCTCTGCTTCATCGAAACCCTCCCCGTCAAGCTCATCGAGAACACGGATGATCTCATCATCTAACCCATCGTCGTTGACTTGGTGAGGATCATGGATATTGTTGAGTAGAGCTATTTCTCCTTCTGTGCCCTCGTCCTTGACGCGAGAGTCGAGCTCTATGTGAAGAATTTTGGAGACATTTTCAAACACACAGTGGAAGATCTGCACCATTTCGTCAATACTGTCAATGCTCTTCTGCAGAGATCTTGTTGAGATACCGTTCCTAGTAAATGCCTTCACATTCAACACATCATTGCAAGCACGAGAAGACAGCGGACTGATTGCAGCATTGATCAGTCTTCTGCACTCGGGTAAGCAAGTGGCGAAACAGAATCTTAGTTTCATCAAAGAAAACAACTCACTAATCGCAACACGAGTAGCTCTTATCTCATTGGCATCCAGAGAGCGATCAGTGAACTCAAGCCTGTCGACATTGCTGACAATGAGACCGAGCTCAATCATCTTCACAAAGGATAGTGCGTATCCCTTGTATGATGCAGCAAGAATATCACATCTTCTCATCATGTGAGAGTTATCCAGTGTAGTGTTCTGCTTCATCTGCAGAGACATAATAGCCTCGGTGACCTGTAAAGTCATTGTTACAACCTGGGAACACTGTTGTATATCCTTCATGGCAGAGGGTCTCATAAATTTTATCTGATCAACAATCTTTTGCAGTTTCTTCAACACCCTTGGATCTCTGTCAAATGGGTCATCAGCACTACCGCCAACTATGTTTCCAGGCTCAGCTAGTCTGACGCCTTTGTACATCGCACCATCAGAAGTGATTCCTCCTAGTCTTGCAGCGCGACCATCAGCTCTTTGTCTTTCCAAGATCTGCCCAGCCTTGTCACTGTAGTATACTTCAGCTCCGGGGGCTCTGACTCTGACTGTCGTGGCAAACAGACTCCCATTCTTCTCGTGGGTGAATCGTTGTGTTGCTCTTGGAATAGACCTTTTGCACTGGACTTCGAGTCTATGAAGCCGCGGATCTTGGCGTTGACCTGCACGGCAGAAACATTCAAACAGCTGTTTGGGATCTCGTGTTTATGCTCTTTCTTGTATTGCTCAACAACCTTTGCAGCCTTTGGACCGAAATGACAACAGTTTGGAAATGGGCAAGTAGGGGTAAGTTCAATAGACAAGCCTGGAATGGCTCTGGAATCCCCATATACGGTATTGCAAGGTTTCAGTAGGCCCTGTTCCTCAATCGAGGTGCTGCTAGTTGAGGAGATTCTGACATCAATCAACGACCAGTTGTGTTTGCGATTTAATCTCTCTCTCAAGTGCTTCAACGCTGATCTCGTATCTGAGGTACTTGAAATCTTCAGCTTCGGTGAGTGTTTCATAGAATTTCACGATATCGGGCTTCAGTGGCATGTTGGATCCAAAGTGGGAGGAGAAAATAGCAATCGGAGCAGTTTCGCATAGGCTGACTTTGAACTTCCATAGTGTTTCCGTTGTGTACCAAAGTCCCTCTGGTGGATGTTTCTCATGATTGAGTAGCACAGCATTTGCGCCGGAATTATCAGTCTTATTATCTTCAGGATAGAACAAACGTGGCAAAACTTCACTATCCATGTCAACTTCAGACGCATAGTTCTTTCCTTCCAGAAAATCATTGACAAATCTTTTTCGTTCAGTGTGCTCATCCAAAAATTCAAGGTAATCCATGATTGTTGGAGTCTAAAATATTGTGTTGGATCTACGGGATCATTGTGCAAAAGTTTCCTCTCTTTATATATGAACCAAAAAATTTGCACTGGAAGTGACTCTGATTCCAGGTGACTGGTAATGGGGTGTCAGCGAAAGGGCTGAGGGGCTGAGCTCTTGGAGGATTGACACTGTGAAGTCCAGGCCCTGTTTGATCTATAATCTATTACAGTGGATTGGTGTATGTACTGTCCAGCTGGATACTTGTGGGGTTGGTGTATGATTTTCCTTTCGGAATCATCGCTAAGGCGCCTCTAATTAGCCGCCGCCGCGCCTAACCAGAGTCTCGCGCGACTTCTAAATTGCGCGAACTCTACAGTCGCGCCAGTCTTCGGGGACCATGGAATAACGCCAGGCTCATTAGCCAACTTAGAAACAAAATAAGTATTTTGAGTTACTGAACTTGTGATATTTGTGTTCAATGTACCAATAAAAGGTATTTAGTTCGAAAAAACCTATGTTGATATTATCTTTGAATGGTTTTCAGCCTTGGTTCTGAGACGTCTATGCACTGTGGACACCCTCTTTGCAAAATTTTCATGCACGTTTTCTTTGCCAGATGATCTCATGCAGGTAATTAATGAAATTGGTCATGTACAAATTGGTTTCATTGGGCAAATAATTGTAAGCTACGAAGTCCACTGGAGGCTAGATCTGTTAGAATCATATTAATTAATTATTGAAAGTGGCGTAGTGCTATTATCGGTTGTATCTTTTCTGGCGAAGAGGGGATCCCAGGGATGTAATAATAGAACCTCAGAGATCAACGATTTGTGTGATCTAGAGAGAGCTGAGTCGGATCATGTTGCTTTCCAAATGGAGGAGTGTAGCTGCATAACTTTTGGGTTCAAGTTCTGCTTGCTGCGAAACCCGAGAGCTAAATTCTGTGTCGAAGGAAACCAAAGCACCAGCGATCGATATTACGAAACCCTGTAGGCCGGGTATTAGAAGAAGGCTGCAAGTGATTAAACGTGGGCTTAGTGTACCAAAGTCAATGCCGACCTTCGCACGGCGGGGCGGAGTGATGGAGTATTCTGCTTGCGGCTCACCATCGGCCCACGGGATGCTTGGACAGCTGGATGCTTGGACATCTGGATGCCTGGACAATACCGCAACACCGCCTGCACGACACCAGTCACCCACAACACTGGGGCACGTCCCTGCAGGTTAAAAACCACAACACTGCTTGCACAACACCATTTAGCCACATCACAGGAGCGCGTCACCGGACCGCTCAGTGCGCCAAGCCTCACAAGCAACCTAACCTAACCTTACTGAATTACCCATACGAAATCAGCGTATACTCATGAAGTTCAAACCAGGACAAGAAGTCAAAGTCGTCTCGGTTGATAATACTATTCACTTGTTGTCTTGTGTACGTTGAGTATTTCTTGAAAACAGAGGATATATTGGGCAGCCCACCATCTATATGGATCCATTGCTCAATATCGTCCGCCGCAGGTGCCAATATGTCATTTATAGATTCCTTGTGGAGAAATTTGCAGAGACTGTCCACAACGGAGATTCTTAGAGCACTGAGCGCTGCCCTGACGTCTTCATGAGACACTGTGTTCTTCAAATTGAGGTTATTCAGAACACTTAGTTGTGAGATTCGGGGAATCTCGCAGGATAGCGTCAGTTCATTCAAGATAGCTCTGGTTCTCCCGGTGACAAAATAGTCTACAACCTTTGAAGTTGACCTCTTAAGGGTCTGTAAGACGGTATCAACGGTCTCATTCCCTGGTTCCATCGCTTCTCTGATGGCTCTGATAGTGCACAGTACATGGTATTGTAACCTGCAAAAAGGGTGCGGATTTCCAAAGGGGCCCCACCTGCTTTCTTCAAGAGAAAAGCAAACCAGAAACGCTTTGATCTCTCTCAAGCAGATACCACTTTGTCTGACCCAATAAGGGAGTATTGAAGGGATGTCACCAGCCAGTTTGATATTTCCCCATATTCTTCTTCATTCACTTCGTCTTCAAGGTTCCGACGCAGATGTTGAGTTCCCGTACTGTTCTCGTTTTGATCCATCAGTCGTCCAAAACCTGGAAGATGAACAATAACATAACCATGTATTGCGTGAGGCTGTTCAACTATCTCTTCGTCAATTACGTCTCCTTCAGGACCATCAAAGCCTTCTCCATCAATATCGTCGAGGACACGGATGATTTCATCATCTAACCCATCATCATTGACTTGGTGAGGATCGCGGAAACTATTGAGCAGAATAATACCACCTTCTGTACATTCGTCCTTGACACGGGAGTCAAGCTCTATGCTAAGAATTCTAGAGACATCTTCAAAGACACAGTGGAATATCTGGACCATTTCGTCAATGCTGTCAATACTCTTTTGAAGAGATCTTGTAGAAATACTGTTCCTAGTAAAAACTTTCACATTGGAAACATCGTCATTAACGCGAGAAGACAACGGATTGATACCAGAGTTGACTATTCTTCTGCACTCCGTAAACAGATGTCGAAACAAGTTTTTAGTTTCACGTTTCAATGAAAACAACTCACCAATTGTGACACGAGCAGCTCGGATTTCATTGGCGTCCAGAGAGCGATTGGGGAACTCAAGCCTTTCAGCGTTGCTCGCTATAAGACCGAGCTCAACCATCTTAACAAAGGAAAACAAGTACCCCTTGTATGATGCAGCAAGAATATCACATCTTCTCACCATGTGGGAGTTGTCCAATGTGGTGTTTTGCTTCATCTGTAGAGACATAATAGCCTCAGAGACCTGCAAAGTCACTGTCACAACCGGAGTGCACTGCTGTATATCCTTCATGGCGGATGGTCTCACAAACTTCAGCTGGTCAATGATCCTTTGCAGCTTCTTCAATACCCTTGGATCTATGGCAAAAGGGTCATTGGAATTGCCACTAACGATATTTTCAAGCTCCACAAGTCGAATACCTTTGTACATCGCACCATCAGCAGTGATCCCTTCTAGTCCTGTTACACGACCACGAGCTCTCCGCTTCTCCAATATCTTCCCGGCTTTCTCCCTGTAGTAGACCTTAGCACGTGGAGCTCTTATTCTAACAGTGGTAGGAAACACACTCCCATTCTTCTCATGGGTGAAGCGCTGTGTTGCTCTGGGAATAGATCATTTTGCACTGTACTTGGAATCCATGAAACCACGGACCCTGGCGTTGATCTGCGCTGTAGGAACATTAAGGCAGCTGTTTGGAATCTCATTTCTATGCTCTTTCCTGTAGTGTTCGACAACCCTTGCAGACTTTGGGCTGAAGTGGCAACAGTTTGGGAATGGACAAGTTGGATGAAGCTCAATAGGCAAACCTGGAAGAGCTCTGGAATCACCATAAATAGTATTGTGAGGTTTGATCAGACCTTCCCCCTCAATAGAGGATCTGCTTGTTGAGGAGATTTTGAGATCAATCAATGACCATTTGTTCTTGAGCTGTGATTCGATCTCGTTCTCAAGCGCTTTAATGTTGATCTCATACTTCAGGTACTTGAAATCTTCAGCCTCCATAAGTGTTTCATAGAACTTGGCTATATCGGGTTTCAGTGGCATGTTGGAACCAAAATGGGAAGAGAACATCGCAATCGGGGAAGTCTCGCACAAACTGATTTTGAATTTCCACAGTGTTTCTGCTGAATACCAAAATTCCTCTGGTGGATGCTTGTTACGATTGAGTAGCACGACGTCTGTACCAGTATTATTGATCTTATAATCTTCAGGATAGGACAGACGAGGCAAAACCTCACTGTCCATGTCAACTTCGCGGGCATAGTCATTTCCTTCGAGATTTGATTGCCGGAAAGTTCAAACCCATACCTACACGCCACAGCCCTTCCACCATTGGCTTGCTAGAACTACTAAACATGCACATCTTTGCCAACTACAGCTTTCCTGAGGTGTCCCGGTCTTACTGTGGACCCCAGTTGGACAGAAAGCTCTTTAATGAATTATTCTAGCAGTTTCGAAACAAAATTCAGCTCAGCGTCAGTCATCACCAGTAGTCCAATAGTAAACTCGAACGGTATAGCCATCTACTCGAATTATACCTGCAATGCTACGTGAATGCAAACAAGCCTATGGTTGCCCTTACTTTCCATCTGACAATTTACAATCAACAGCCAACATCAGTTGACTTGGAAGGGAGATAATACGTTGTAGGTCAACTGAGGCTATCAACCGCCCTCTCCCATCGTTACTCCTTACGCCCAATCCTCTACAGAAATTCGTGCTGCGAAACTCTCTGACTTCTGTATAGCAGCTAAAGCCGCATTGGTGGAAGCTCAGAAACAAAGCAATATCTTGTTTGATCGACACATTACAGTCTCCCCACCTCTCACCGTAGGAGATTTGGGGGACATCGATCTTCAAGTTCTCCCTACTGTACCAGACCACGTCATACGTTCACTTGGCCACAAACTACACCTTCGTTTCTGTAGCCCTTTCACCGTCTTAGAGAAACTCTCTGAAGTGGTCTTCCGTCTCTGAAACAATATAATGTCTTCCTCATTAAACAATTGCGTTTTCAAAAGTAAGTGGAAGACACTCTCCTTGTCGCGCCTTTCAGTAATACTATGATTTTCCAAACATACAAAGATGGTTCCGTATCAATGGAACTAAAGTTTCTTATCCAACACCAGGGAAAAGCCAAAGGGTATCTTATTGAAGTAGGGTTCTTAGATAGCTCCCGAGAATGGATCAGATCCCTCTGTGCTGTAGCGTACCGCTCCCGATCTGCTCCACGCTTAAGTTTCTGCACACAGTCTTACTCAGTATTTGTGACAACAAGATGGGGGATGTCAGCGCCAAACGGATACTTCAGCCAGTATTACGAGCTGCTCCCGAAGTCATACACGTACACCAGCCCTTACACCCGGTTAGGTGTTCATTAGGCACCCATTGCCTAATGTATACAAGAACCTTAGAAACCCTGCCTGACAGTTACTATGTGATAACATACAATCGAGCGGAAAAGGATAAAGCAGTTACTAACGTAACTTTACACCATCCAAGAAAACATAATATTGCGAGAATGCACCGTTTTCAAACAATATATAATGGCGTCTCCTTATAACGCTTTTGCGGACTTAGCAGCAACTCATGGATACTGCAATCGCTATTTCAGTTCTCATTCTGACCACCTCGGACGACATACATATAAAGAATGGTGTAAGTTCCACAGTCAACGAAGTTAATATGATACTGTAGATCCTAGGTCAGGAAG